>JASDQU010014718.1:24761-40557 GCA_032191745.1 Picea mariana | reverse complement strand
AAAGTTTAAAATTGCCCCTGGAATTGATAAGGGTTTGCTCAACTTGGCCCAAATTTGATACAAGTACAACTACTTACTACATATTTCCTAGGATTAAAGTTAGTGATTTTCATGAATTATATGGTAGCAAAAAATCCTTAGTCTAAGATAAAAAAAAAATGAATAAGTCAAAATGGATAACATCAGATAGATTAAGAAAGGCTCATAAAGAAGAAGAATTTGAATCTTGGTGTATTGAAATAACATTTTTGACTTAAAAATATATCGAACTAAATATCAGGTGGAATTGTGTTCTGTTTTAGATATTAAAATTGAAAAAGAAGACATATCTATCTCTAGAATAATTCTTGAAAATAAAATGTAGGGAAAAGAAAGGTTCCAATGACATAGAATTGTAATGACTTGGATGGTGTCTTATCCAACTATATACAATTACTATTAGGAGGCAGTATAAGCAACTTTGTTGCCCTTGTTATTTATTACATTTTAACTTTTAAAAGAAAATTTAAAAAATATCACATCGCTACAGTGTTACTATAATCTATTTTGGTAGTCTTTAAACTAATTTCTTGTTTAATATGTCTTTATTTTAATTGTTTCACTTTAGCACTAACATATTTACATTAACTCTTCATTAGTTTTGTCTTAGTTTACTTTCTTACAAAAATATTATTAAGTTAGAGTTTTTCTTGTACATATTTTCAGTTGTTTAATTTCTTTTAAGTATTTATTTAACTTTGGTATTTCAACTTTATGAACTCATACACAAAAGCATAAAAATCATAAATTATAAAATGCATAAAAAATATTTTTTATAAAAAATACAAAGAAAAAGGGAATCCATGCTTGGACTTTAGTTTAGAGGAGATTTAGCTTAGATTCTATTGTGTTTTCTTGTTGGGGCTCTAAGCCTAGGGTCACATTCTGTCTCTTCCTGTCTAGCCCCACGGGAGGTTGAGATATTGGTGTTGGTAACTCTTTAGACCCTCGACATCAATAGACACATGTCCTCATATACAAGTAATTAAATATTTAATTTAATTTAATTAGGATTATTCACCCACACACTTGTCACACTCTCCCTAAGTTGCACAAGTAATTACGCTTTTTATTTTATTTAAAAAGCCAATTTCCCCCACATTCCCCAATGTGTTACTATTTCCACTCTTACTTGTCCCTTTGTTCCCCAAATTATCATTTAATGAGTGTTTCCTAACTAGATCTTAGTTAGAGTTGGATTAGGAGTCTTCTTCTAGTTAGACTAATTGTAGGTTGACTCAAGATTCTATTCCATGTGTACTCCTATTCTCTCATATTATTATTTCTTCTGTTTTTTTTAAATCCATTTTATTAATTTCATGCACACATGTGCATTTTATCTAACCTTTTAAATTTTATTCCCCTTTTTCCCATAGTTTGATTATATTCTCAAATATTTTAACTATGTAATAATTCATTTATTCCTTTATTTAATTTAGACTTAGACTTAGTCTTAAACTTAGGCTTAGACTTTTATTAAGATTTAATTAATAATTTATTGTTTTAATTAATTATTTTATTCTAACAAGGTCTAATCATTTCAATGTTTTCTAGGCCACCTAGATTTATTGACTCGAGTTTTAATTACACAACATGCCCTTCAAGACACACGTCCATGCTCCAAGGGTTCCACTTGCCTTAAACTAGTTCTGGAAGTTTGTTCGACCCTTGGAGTCAACACTCCACTCGGTCGACCCTGTGAGAGACTAAATGCTTCTAATGAATAAGGACTATGCCTTATTTCACACCACTTAGAAATCTTCGTGAGCGGCTATCTCAGTCTTCCCTCACGACATCATGGACCTCTCAACATAGGTAATTCTTAACCTATTGTTCAAGCCATGGAGGGAGTGCTAGTAGGTTGTGAGAGGGACGCTGCCACACATCTCCCTCAATGTCTCATTTATATGAATGGCTCCTTTACTCCTTATGTGAGTCGGATTAGCAAGCATCATCAAGTCTGCATCCACTAACAAAAACATTGTCAATAATCCATATACAAATAAATCATACTGAAATCAATCATATATCACATGTGTGTAAAATGAAATACTCAAAAAAGTACAATCCACTCCCTGACTCAATCCAAGGTCCAAGTAAGTCCATTGATGTCATCAGCATCCATAACCCGTCATGTGTGTTGCATACTCAGGAAAACTCATCAATAGTATCTTCCAATACATATACATCAAAATAGCAATAAGTCACAATACATCATCATCATCATGTATAATCCATAATCGAAACAAAATCACAATGTACCATAACTGGATCACTTGCATGCAAGTGTCCTCAAAGAATAATTCAATAAAAGTGTGCTCAGTAAAACAGGATGTTACATACACCCCCTCTTCTTTTAAACTTTGTCCTAGAGTTTGTACAGTATATAAATGCAAGTAAACAAATGTATCAGACATAGATATACATATCTAATCTATCAAATAAGTAAGAAAATTGTTGACACATTTCATAAGCATCCTCTCAGGTAGCCAAGTGTGGACTATAGTTGTCCCACTGGACCTCAACATGGTCGACTATTCGACGTCTTAGTTGTCGAATGGGATGGTCCAGAATGCGGATTGGCTCTATCATGAGAGCGCCCTCATCTAGCACCTACATTGTAGCACCCCATATTTTGGCCTTAGGCAGTTAGAACATTATTGTTTACTCATCTTAGTAATTCAACGCTTAGCATTTGTTTGGAATCAATTAGACTCAGTTAGACATTGGGATGTGCACATCTATACCTACTTATTTGTTACATGATATATGCTCATGACAAATATAGTTCTCTGATTGTTTAAACATGAAAATTAAAATGAGGAAGTTCGATACATGGATACCAGTTCAAGCTATGGTGCGAAGGTATAATAGATGCAACACATGATGTAAATAAACATACATTTCTTAATTAAACATCAATGAAAATTATGGATTCTTATATATATTGTGATGTATCTGCATGGATATGAGTTATTGGTAAACTAACCTACAGGTTTATGAGATATGTGATAGCCAGATGAATATAGTGATGAGGTAACTTGGATGTTGTAAACATCGAGAATATAACACATTTTATAAGTTGTACATATTGTTTAATTTATGATTCAAAATATTGTTATGACCTGTGGTAAGTGTGGTTTTGGCATGACACACAACTTGCCTAGAGTGGTTGTTTGATGGTGTGACTCTAAGAATAGTAGTTGCACAATAGGGCTTGATATAGGGTGTTGACCCTAGTTTTATAAGGAGGGGTTGAGGTATTGCCCATTGTTTATCCTCTGAAACCTAGAGTCGTGGGAGGGTTGTGTGAAGTCATGCTCCCTTAGACGTGTGATGGCAACTGCTAGTTTCCTGTTGGGGAAGCTTGGTCAAGATGTATGAAACTTCCGCTTACGAGTTCTATCTGGAGTTAGGTCAATATAGTTGACGCTCCAGCTTAGTCCAACAGAGGAAAGGATAGGATGGAAGATGGAAGTAGGTTAGGAAGGAAGGATGCTTCGATGTTAGTTGAGAATACTGATTGGNACTATTGTTTACTCACTTGGTTCCTACCATTTTTAAAACCCTCTTTGATTTCCTTTTGATATTTTAAGTGTGATGATGAGTTATTGATGAATTGGTGTAATTTTGTTCGCTAAGATTATTCAATGATGCATTACTTGATTTGTTGTCTTACATGTCTTGGTGATCATATAGGAACTATGCACTAGATGCAATGGTTGTTTATCGTTAGTACATACATGAGATATGTGTCTGCTAGCTACGCACACATACCCTATCCATTTACACTAGTACAATTAATTAATGTATTAATTATTAAAGTAAATTATTAACTATTTAATTGAATGTTTATTGAATATGTAAATTATATTGCATACAAAATATCTAGAAGCATTAAATACCTTCTTGACTTTGATTGATGGTGGGTATGATGAATTAAATGGGCATGGTAGGTTGTTATGTACATTTTGGCGAAAATTGTCAAATTACATTTATTAGCTAGCATGAGAAGAAAGACTTTGCATTTTATGTATTATTGTTTAATGCAAGTAATTTATATTTTAGTTTTATTTTAATATTTTCCCAAAAANGGAAGAGAGCATGGAGGGGTTTGAGAGTGATGGGAGGTTGTGAAATTCTTGGAAGATATAATTCTTGTGATAATCTTCTTAGAGAATATGTGATTTACTGTTCTTGGAGTCATGGGCACGAAGGGCCAATAAACCGAAAGGTTTCTTGGAGCTAGGAAGTTGGCTAGGAGAATTCAATTGTGTCCCTCTAGGAAAGTGGAAAGAAAGGAATGCTTGGAAGCATCTTCCTACTACTAGAAGTCTACATCGCAAATGGCCATCTTCAACACACTAGGGGGGAGGTATTTCACTTGGTATATTTTGTTATGTATTGAAATATTTTAATGGTAAATTTAAGTTCTTATTTATCTCATCCTCCTATTTAGATTTGTGTATTTAGATTCAAATTTAGAATATTTAGAATTTGAAAAAACATTGTAAATGAGTTATGAATATGTTGTAGGTTATTCCATCTATGAAAGAAGAAAATTTTGTTTACACTTAAGGCACGTGTTTAAATTATTAAATAGTATTTAGTATCATAGCATGGATAGTTGTTACATGCATGTTAGATTTTAAGCTATTATTAGGTTTCCTTTCAATTCACTAGATAATCATAGCATAGAAAATATCATTGAGAAATACACAATCACAAGAGACACATCATTTATCCTGGGAAACCCTCATGGGGAAGAAAACCCAACAAAAACTTCCTTAATATAGATAGCCAATACAATGCGAAGAGAATAAACCAAACACTATAGAAATTCATCTCCCAAGTAATGTGTCTCTCTCTCTCTTCCTTCTACTCCAACTACAGCTCCAAACTTGTGCTTTGAATGATCGAGTGAGTGAGTGAACAAATGCGGTGCTAGCCTCCTTTATTTATACAATCTAGCAGGAGCTAAAATGAAGTGTCTTTTCACTGGCAGGGTCTACTTCTCATTCTGGGTGGTGAGAAACACCTTGATTGATTTTGGGGGCCGACTTCTCATTTTTCTTATTACAATTAGGGTTTGACCAATCTGCAAAAGGGGATTTGGTCATTTACAATGCCCGGCATGATTAATCCACAAAAGGGGATTTGATCTAATGAATAATACATCAATAATAAATAGAATACCCTTTGCAGTTACAATATTTCAACACTCCCCCNTTAACAAGAAGGGTATTCTATAACAGCATTAGGAGAGAGAGAGGGAAACATCATCAACAACATATTGGAACACTGATTGGCGTATCTATAAATCATCAGAAGTTCTCGTCATCATCAATAGCATCAAAAAGGATGGAGCATCATCAACATCAGCACTAGGTTGAGAGTCTTCAGCACGAAGATGGCATCACAACACAAAGCTGGATACACAATATCATCAGCACGAAGTTGGCATCACAGTACAAGACTGGCAACACAATATCATCAGCTTGAAGCTAGCATCACGGCACGATACTGGAAAAACAATATCATTAGCATGAATTTGGCATCACAGTACAAGACTCGCAACATCATCACAACACGAGGCTGGCACACATCATCACAGCACGAGGCTGGCACATCATCACAGCATGAGGTTGGCACATCATCAGCACGAGGATGACATCACAGCACTAGGCTGGCACATCATCACAGCACGAGGTTGGCACACATCAGCATGAGGTTGGCATCACAGCACTAGGCTGGAAGCACAACACTACTCCCCCTTTCGAGGGAGGTCCTTTCAGACTACACCAAGCTTATCTTGAAAGTGCTCAAACTTTACACAAGATAGAGGCTTGTTCAACACATCAGCAACATGTTCATCTGTGCTAACATATTGGAGATTTGTGGCTCCTCTTTGCACCATATCACACATGCAATGATATTGGATATCTATGTGTTTTGACTTGTCATGGAACACAAGGTTCTCTGACATCTTTATGCATCTCTGGTTATCACATAAGATCATGGTTTCTTCCATATCTAGATCAAATAGACTTGTTAACAACATCCAAAGCCATATGGCTTCACAACTGGAAGAACAAGTAGCAATGTATTATGCTTCTATCGTACTGAGAGAAATGCTTGATTTCTTCCTACTCTGCCATGAGATCATGGTTGACCCCAAACTAAAACAACATCTTGAAGTGCTCTTTCTGTCAGAGATGCTTCCAGCCCAATCTGAATTAGTATAACCACTCATTCTGAAGTCATGATCTCCATTATAATTGAAACCACAATCTAATGTACCCTTAAGGTACCTCATCACATATTTTGTAGCAACTAGGTGAACACATCTGGGCTCTACCAGAAACTGACTCAAGGTCTTCACAGCAAAATAGATATATGGCATGGTGTTTGTCAGATACATCAACAATCCAATGATCTGTCTATATAGCATAGCATCAATCACTTCTAACAAAAATTCAACCAGGAGCTTCAACTTTGTTTCCATGGGTGTATTCATGGACTTGCACTCCAACATATCAAATCTCTTTGGTATTTCAACTAAATACGTCCCTTGTTTAAGGAAGATCCTCTCTGGGATCTACCATACCTCAAGACCTAAGAAATAGTGCATTAGGCCAAGGTATTTCATCTCAAATTCTACAACGAGCTTCTTCTTACATTCAGTGATGATATTTTCTTCTCCAGTTAAGAATAATTCATCTGCATACAACAGCAATATAAAAATCTCATCATTCATAACCTCGAAGTAAAGGTTAGAGTCAGCTTTAATCTTGGTAAATCCCAAGCTCGTCAGAAAACTGTCAATCCTTCCAGACCAAGCTCTAGGAGCTTGCTTCAATCTGTACAGAGCCTTTTTCAACTTGCACACATGAGTCTTCATGTATTCAAATTCAAATCCTTGAGGTTGTTATATATACACTTCTTCTTCAATGACACCATTCAAGAAAGCATTTTTCATGTCCATCTGGTGTAACTTCCACTTCATTTTAGCTACAAGGGCTATGATGGTTCTGATTGAAGTGTATCTAGCTACAGGAGAAAACGTCTCTTCATAGTCAATGCCTTCCTTTTGAGAAAATCCACGAGAAACAAACCTTGATTTATATTTCTCAATACTTCCATCAACAGGATGTTTTATTTTGAAACGCCATTTGGAAGATACCACATCCTTGCTCTTCAATCTGGGAACTATTTCTCATACATCATTCTTTATGATGGATTGGTATTCTTCTGGCATGGCATCTACCCATTATTTCTTCTGAATGGATTCTTCAAAGTAGGTAGGCTCCTTCTCTAAGAGATCACACACCAAAGCCATATAACTAGAGAATGGCTTAGGTTTCTTCACTTGTCTCATGGTTCCTTCGTGGACTCCATACTTCTCTCCATCTTGAATAAGTTCTTTTTCCTAGACTAGCTTTCTCTTGTGGGAGATTGTCATCTGGGGAGGTTCTTGAGATTCTACTATGTCGTGGTATTCTATAATCTCCTCATCAGGGGAAGCTATGATTTCCCTCACTAGTTCTGCAACTCTAGTAGCTACAGGTTCCTCTTCATATACTTATTCAACCTGGAATCTTCTTGATTTCTTGAGTGTTTCATCTTCATCAAAGATTACATCCCTGCTAATCTCAATATGATGGTAACCTAGTATATAAACTCTGAAGGCCTTGGAAATCTCACAGTATCCAACAAATATTCCCTTCTTTCCTGAAGGGTCCAGCTTAGTTCTCTTCTCTTTTGGAATATGTACAAATACTGGGCAGCCAAATATTTTGAGATGGCTTACTTATGGCTTCTTTCGAGAGAACATATCTTCTAGGGTCTTGAACCCAAGTGCACTATGGGACAATATGTTTTGTACATATATTGTTGTTTTTTATGCTTCTTTACATAAGCGCATTGGAAGATCTTGATCATGGATCATGGTCTTCATTGCTTCCATTATAGTTTTGTTCTTTCTTTCTGCTACACCATTCTGTTGAGGATTGTAGGGAGTGGTGAGCTCCCTCTTGATCCCGACATCTTTGCAAAATTTTGCAAACTATTTTGAGGTGTATTCTCCTCCATTATTTGACCTGAGTATCTTGATCTTTATTTCAAAAAGATTCTCTATCAAGGCTTTGAATTCCTTCAATTTACTGAACACTTCATCTTTTGATTTCAAAAAGTAAACCCATGTTTTACGAAAATACTCATCAATAAAATATACATAGTATACATACCCATTGATGGAGGATGATAGCATTGGGCCAAACACATCTGATTGAATGAGCTTTAGGACTCATTCTGATTTATTGTCTCTCTTCGAAAAAGGATTCTTGATGTTCTTTACTTGTGCACATCCATTGCACACACCTTCATGGTCAACCTTGAGTTCTAGAAGACCTGTGACTACCTTGCTTAAATAAGGTAATGCCTTGTAGTTGATGTGGGGTAATATTCTATGCCAAAGTTCACATGTATTATCAATGGAGTGGGCCATGGCTACTTCTAAGTGACCCTTTAGCTTATACAAGCCACCTTCTTCTTTTCCAATAACAATTGATTCCTCCATGGTTTTTCCTTTGGCCCACATAAGAACTTCTCCATCTATGAAGGAAAATCTGAAGCCTTTCTTTTCTAAATCTAAGATACAGAGTAAGTTCTTTGTCAAACCTGGTACATATAGTACATCCTTCATCTTCATTGGGGTCCCTAAATTAAGCTTGTAATTTGATTATCCTACTCCCTTGATAGGGTATTGATAATCATCTCCAAGTGTAACTTTCTGAGAAAACCTATTTTCTGAAAGGCAAGAGAGAATGTCTCTTTGATCTGTCATGTGCTTGGAACAACCACTATCAATGAGCTAAGTGTCCTCACTAGGTGATATTGATCCTGAGAGGGTCAAGATTTAGACAGCCCTCAATTCATTCTTTTATCATATTTGTGGGTGGCTCTTCATCTTCAACTGCATGGAAATGATACCTCTTGTTTTTCTTCTTGTATTCTTCTTGTCTAGCTAGACAATTTTTCACAATATGTCCCATCTTGTCACAATGGTAACATTGGTAGGATGAGAAATATTTTTCTCTTCTTTGTCCTTTATGAAACTTCTGGAATCTCCTTGGTTGAGATTCTTTATGTATGAATTTGTTTTGGGGGTGAGACTCCTTATGAGTTTCTTTCTATAAGTAAGACTTCTTTCTTGCTCCTTTAGTGTGAGTATCTAGGGCTTGATCTTCATCTCTTGATAGCAAATATTCTCGGTTAGCTACTCTTGATTCTTCTTGAATACATTCTTCCCAAAGACTGTCAAATTGTATTTTCTCCTCTATGGCATAAATAGTTTGGATGAATGCATCCCAAGGTCTTGTGATACCATTAAGGTTCGTCATTATGAGTTTGTCTTTGTCTATAATATCTCCAATTGCTTCTAGTTGTTCTTTCAATTGTGATATTCTGGAGAAATATTCATGGATTGTTTCTCCTTTCTGCATCCTCGTATTCTTGAGTTGAGTTCTTAGATTCATCCTCCAATTTATTTTCTTCCCTTCATATAATCTGGTTAGGGCATCAAACATTCCTTTTGGAGTCTTCTTTGAAGACACTTGAGGAATCAAGTGATCTTTGATAGAATCTGCAATGATTTTTTTGGCCCTAATTGTGTCCTTTTGGTGTTTTGCTTTAGCTACAGCATCGACGGGTTCTGGTACATCTTATTTAATGAATCTTGATAGGTCATCCTCTTCAATAATGATTCCAATACTATTTTTCCAGGCAAGGAAATTTTCCACACCTTATAGCTTGTCAACAAGCTTAGTGCTTGCAAACATTTTTTACCTGGAGCTAGGAACATGACCAAAAATATGAAAGTGCTCAAAATTGAATTTTGAACTTACCAGGAGGTGTGCTTGGATGAGGCGAGTAGCCTGATGTGGTTAGATTTCAGAAAATCCAAATTTTTCCCCTTCAAATTTGACCAGCAGATTTCTAGACTGGTGCTTCTGGTTTTTTGGTGCTTCTGGTTTTTTGGTACTTCTGGTTTTCGGCTACTTCTAGTTTCCTAGTAATTCTGGTTTTCTGGTACTTCTGGTACTGGTGAAAACTAGGGTTTCACTTTTCGAGAGATCTAACCATTGAAAAGGTGCGTTGAAGGTGATAAAGAGTTCCTTGAGCTAGGGTGCACTTTTCTAGATGGATTTTGGGTTGAAATTCCTCTTCAATAAAAATCCCTAAATTTCATGTACAACAATAGTGAGGTTTTTCTTCTTCTTGTGAAAGATGATCTCTTCAGCTTAGCTTTGATACCATGTTAAAGTTTAAGCTATTATTAGGTCTCTTTTCAATTCACTAGATAACCATAGCATATATAGGATCACTGAGAAATACACAATCATAAGAGACACATAATTTATCCTGGGAAACCCTCATGGGGAGAAAACCCAGCAAAAACTTCCTTAATATAGATAGCCAATACAATTCCAAGAGAATAAACCAAACATTACAGAAATTCCTCTCCCAAGTAATGCACCTCTCTCTCTCTTCCTTCTTCTCCAACTGCAGCTCCAAACTTGCTCTCTAGATGATCAAGTGAGTGAGTGAATAAATGAGACACTAGCCTCCTTTATTTATACAATCTGGCAGGAGATAAAACGAAGTGTCTTTTCACTGGAAGGGTCAACTTCTCATTCTGGGTGGTTAGAACCACCTTAATTCATTCTGGGGGCCGACTTCTCATTTTTCTTCTTACAATTAGGGTTTGACCAATCCGCAAAAGGGGATTTGGTCATTTACAATGCCCGACAAGATCAATCCACAAAAGGGGATTTGATCTAATGAATAATACATCAATAATAAATAGAATACTCTTTGCAGTTACAATATTTCAACATTGCAAAGAACTCATGCCAATAATGTGCGACGGATCACTAATATAATGTCGTAAAATAGATACTTTAAATACATCGTGCATACGCCTCAAAGAATCGGACAAGGCTAGTTGATAATCCACGGGTCCCTTCTTTTCCACAATATTGAAAGGTCCCACAAACCTAGGAGAGAGTTTAGCACCCTTTCTAAACTTGATCGAACTATTGTATGGTTTTACCCGTAAGAAAAATTTGTCGCGAACTTCATACTGCAATCAACGTGATGCACATCAACATAACTCTTCTATCAATCATGCACTTCTTTAATCCTTTGTCTTATCGATTGCATTTTTTCTTCCATTTCTTTGATCACTTCCAGTCCTACCAGGACCCTATCCTCAAGTTGATCCCAACTCAACGATGTCTGACATGGTCGCATGTAAGGAAACTCAAATGGTGTCATCTTAATCGTACTCTAGTAACTGTTGTTGTATGAAAATTCTACCAATGGAAATAAGTCTTCCCAATGTTTTTGTTGGTCCATTACATATAGACACAACATATCCTCCAAAATTGGGTTCGTTATTTCTGTTTGTTTGTCTCTCTATGGATGATATAATGTACTAAAGTTTAGTTGCATTCCCAAGGCCTCCTAGAAATTGGTCCAAAATAATCTTGTAAACATAGATCCTCAATCGGATATAATATTTCTTGGTACTCCATGTAACTTCACAATCTATCTAACAAAGACTCTAGCTATATATGGTGCTTGATACATCATACGCACTGGATTAAAGTGTGCACTCCTTGTTAGAGTGTCAACTACAACAAAAATTGAATCATGTCTCCTTACCGTCAGTGGCAATCCAACAATAAAATCCATCGAAATGACCTCCCATTTCGATTCAGGAATAGTGTGTGGTTGTAACAACCTTTTTGGATGTCTATGTTCAGCCTTCACTTGTTGACATTCTAGACATCTCTCCAGGTAATTAAATATGTCCACTTTCATTCCTTTCCAGAAGAATAAAGGCTTAAGGTATGCATTCATATTCATGACTCCCGGATGAGCCATGTAAACTACTCAATGAGCTTCATATAGGATTAAAGTTCTTGATTCATCATTAGGAGGTATGTAAATTATGTCATTTAATCTCAACAATCCATCGATGTCCAATGAATAACATTCATACTTCGATACCATCATGGTATTTTGTCCATATTATCCTCAACTTCTTTGTACTAGTCATTGTCTATCTGTGACATTAGAATATTCTCTCGAATATTCATTTTAAGAGGTATTAACGAGGATATGTATCGTCTCAAACTCAACATATTTTCCACTTTGTTCACCATTCCTTTAAAGTAAGTAAACTCAAAGTCGTATTCACTAAGTAATTATGACCAATGCCTCTATCGCGCATTCAATTCACTCTGAGTAAATATATGTTGCAATCCAAAGTGATCTGTCTTTGATTCAAATTTTCATCCAATCAGATAATGTCTCCAAACTCTCAAGGAATATACAATTGTCAATAACTCCAAGTCACGCGTTGCATAGTTCTCTTCATGCTTTCTCAATTTCCTTGAAATGTAAGTGATCACTAGACCGTCTTTCATCAAAACTCTACCTAAACCTTCCTTGGATGTGTCTATGCATACCAAGAATTCCTTATCCATATTAGGGACCTTTAGCATCGAAATTATAGTCAACAACTCCTTGATATTTTCAAATACTTTCGTGCATTTCCAAGTCCATAGGAACTTCTTGTTTTTCTTCTGCAATTCCGTGATCGGAATTGCTATCTTCGAAAAACCTTTGAAAAATCGTCGATAATATCTCGCTAAACCAATAAAGCTACTTACTTCTTGTACATTTGTCAATGTTGGCCATTCCATAATGGCCTCTACTTTCGTTGGATCCACAGCAATACCTTCACCATGTATGATATGTCCCAAGTAATGAATCTTTGATTGGTAAAAAGAACATTTCGATAGTTTCACGTACAATTTATTTTATCTTAGACATCGTAGAACCAATATCAAGTGTTCATCATGCTCTTCTTTCATTCGAGAATATATCAATATGTCATCAATAAATAATTGAAGAAACTTGTCCAAGTATTCATAAAACACCCCATTCATCAAACTCATGAATACCCCTGGGGCGTTTGTTAAACCGAAAGGTAAAACTATAAATTCATACTGTTCGAATCTTGTCTTAAATTTGGTTTTAGGGATATCTTCCTACTTAATCCATAATTAATAATATCATAATCTTAAATCAATATTTGAAAACATTGTTTCTCCTTTCATTTGATGAAACAAAGCATTTTTCCTTGGTAACGGATACTGGTTCTTGATCGTAGCTTTGTTTAATTGACGATAGTCAATAAAAAGACTCCATGACCCATCCTTATTTCTAACAAAAATCATTGGCGCACCCTTCGGCGATACACTTGGATGTATAATTCCTAAATTCAACAACTCCTTCAATTTCATTTTCAACTCCTGCAATTTCAATGTCGACATCCGATAGGGAGTTCTTGTAATAGGTTTGGTTCCAGGTTTCAAGTATATTGTAAACTCCAACTCTCTTTCGGGCGATAAACCCGACAACTCTTCTGGAAATACATCTGCAAACTCTTGTACTACAGGAAGGTCTTCTAGTCCTTCTGCCTCACCCTTTTCATTTAGCGCTAATATATCATATAACTTGTATCCCTTGCGCATACTCTTCTGCAATTGTAGGAAAGAAATAAATCTCAGAGACACCCCTTGGTTTCTTCCTACAATCACCCTACTCTGTCCCAAATCATCTGTCAAACTTAACAGTTTTGTCTTACAATTAAGTATCGCATCATGTGATTCCAACAATTTCATGCCTATCAATATTTCATAATATCCTAAGATCGTGAAGTATAGGTTGGCCTTTGTTACAAAATATACTAAGTTAATTCTATAGTCTGTAAACTTACCTCCAACTTTTTGTTTAGCACTAGATGTCCTTTATACATATCTAAACTCGTCATGATCGACTACATTTACCTTAATTCTCTTTAGCACTGCACTAGAAAGAAAGCTCTTTGTAGCACCTAGATCCATCAAGATAATAAAAGTTTGATTGGTGATTGTACCTGATGTCTCGAGCACAGTGGATTAGTGCTCAACCTGATGGTTATTCACCATTGCATGAATCCTATGGGCCTTTCCCAAATATCCAACTATAGTGGTCCTAATGATATGTCCACCTTGGCCTTCTCAATCAAAAAATATCGTTGGTAAGGTGTCTCTCCACATGTCCATCATCCAGCCTTTGGTCTAATGCTCCTGGTCCCCAAAGTATAAGTTGTTGGCCTAGCAGTCTGTGATCCTGGTCTGTTTTGTTGAACAGGCCTAAAATGTTGTTGTTACTGTGGATGACGTTGTTGTTTTTGTTGTGGTCCTCTATAAGGATTCCTCTACTGAGGATTTTGTCATCGTGGTGTCAATAACATAGTTCATTTGGGTGTATCTCAATGCCCAGAAGTTTGTCTAGCTAGTGTCTGATGTTTTTGCACTTTTGTAGTCATATGTCCAGTCGATCTAGAAGGAGTCCTTCCCTGAACCCATTGTTCATTTCTTCCGCAGATATGAAGGCCTTATTAACTGCACCGTGCAACATCTGAAGCATTAGGATCCTCACGTTCATGTGAATGTTGAAGTTAAGGCTGAACACAAACTTGTTAACCTTTAACTTCTCTGTGTTCAGATGTGGAGCATGCCTAAGTAGCTCCATGAACCTAGCCTCATACTTCGACACCCTACGACCACCCTGTCGTAATGCATTGAACTCATTAAGTTGACACTCAATGAATTCCTCGGAAAAATAGCTCTCCTGGAACCATTCCTCGAACATTTCCCATGAAACGTCTTCAACAACCATGTTTAGTTGGGGTAGGGGTGTCTTCCACAAAAGTATAGCACTCCCCTTCAGTTGAAAAAATGCCATGCAGAATTTCATATTGGAGGTGTAATCACAAAGTGAAAATCACATCGTCATGTTCTCCAACCATGCCTCGGTGTCTAAGTCATCCTTGGCACCCAAAAACTCGGGAAACTTCACCTTCTCAAGTTCTATATGTATGCTAATACTACCAGCTAGAGCACGTTGTGAACCCTCATTAGGCACAGACGCTCTACCCTCATCTCCATCCAAGCGATTGATCAACACCTCTGACATCCTCTAGAAGGATCTCATCATAGCTACCACATCTCCCACAACAACCTTCTCTTTCTCAATAGTCTGCTTATCTCCCTGAGGGTTAGATCCCTCGGGCGTGGATATTATCGGAGGTGTCACACCTCTTCCTCCAACACCATTTCGTCTACTTCTCATGCATCCTCTAACCATGATTAACTGTATGGACAATTTCAAAATTAATTAGTGATACATCTTTATCATTTAATTAACATTGTGGAAGGCATAATGGTCCAATGTCGCAAGGTTGAACCCACTCTGATACCATACCTAACATCCTCTCTGTTGATACATAAAGTTAGTAGATGCAATAAAAAAAAATTCTTTTGAAACATCAGTTAGAACAAGTGATCTACGGAAATAGCATACATCAATATTACAAATAGTCTTCTCATCTACATCACTACAAGGCAAGAAACAATTACATCATCAGGAATACTAACAGATCAATCATATCTCATAAAGACAAAAAGGATAACTAACCATCCAACCTACCCTGCAAGTTTAGGACCTCCAAGACACATAGTCAACGCTCAAGTCTAGGATTCGTCTGATTTATTTTGACCATTTAAGGTCTCAGGACCGACGACTTTTCTAAGGAACATGGAGGTATCTATTCCATACCCAACTCTAATCTAGATTC
>JASDQU010014717.1:84202-153239 GCA_032191745.1 Picea mariana | reverse complement strand
TCATTCGCCAAGAGAATTATATACTGGGGTTCCTTGATTTTATTCATGAGGACTTTTTTAAGGATTTGCGAGATATATTAAGATATTGGGCGCATAAATCAGCCATCAGTAAATCGATAAACATTTAGTAAAACGAGTACATGTAAAAATTATACCTATCAAACGACAATGACGCCCATTAACAAGCTAAATAGATGGAATAAAAAGGGGGTTGAATTTTCCAGCTAAACAAGGAGGGTTCCCATACACGCCCAGGGTGTCTTGAGTGCAGAAAAAGATGAGTAATATAAAGGGAAAATCGTTGTGTAAATGCAGTAAAGGTCGCTGAGCAGAAGGAGGAAATTTTACTGTGTGAATGCAGGTGAAATTCACGGATCAGATGAAGGAGTTCTCACTGCATCTAGAAGGTAGAATCCGTGCACAAGTTTCCCCCACACGCTACTCACGATTTACACCCAATGCAGAGAACATACAGTTGTGCACTGGGCATGTCTGAAGCAGAAACACATAGGTAATTTCGGGGTCTAACATTGCCAGGAGGAAGCTCGCGATTTGGGAGAAATGATTGTGCCGAGCACATCATTTAACTTTGGTTTTCAGGCTGGGTAAAGAGCTCGCGATTGGGGAGAAATGTTTGTGCCAAGCATAGCATTTAACTTCGGTTTTCATGCTGGCTAAAGAGCTCACGATTTGGAGCGAAATTCCTGTGCCAAACACAACAATTAAATTCGGTTTTATGTCGGGTAAAGAGCTCACGATTTGGAGAGAAATGCATGTGTCAATAACAACATTTAACTTTGGTTTCATGCAGGGTAAAGAGTTCACGATTTGAGGTGAAATGCATGTGCCAAGCACATCATTTAACTTTGGTTTCATGTTGGGTAAACAGTTCAGTATTTGGGGCGAAATGCATCTGCCAAGCACATCATTTAACTTCGGTTTCATGCTAGGTAAAGAGCTCACAATTTGGGGCGAAATTTCTGTGCCAAGCACAACATTTAACTTCGGTTTCATGCTGGGTAAGTTCACGATTTGGGGAGAAATGCCTGTGCCAAGCACAACATTTAACTTCAGTTTCATGCTGGCAATGGATGGGATTTATGAGTTTAAGGACCCCTAAAACGTGGCAGACTAAGCAAGTGCAGAGTGAAGGAGAGGTAGATTCGCAGGGACCCATTGTTGGGTCTCTCTCTCTCTCACGTGCAGGGTGTTCACATTTTTCTGCGTAAAGGATCAAACAAAAAAACAAGCACTCCCTCTCTCGCACGCACTGCACATACACTTGTTTGCTGGGTGAAAGGATCAACAAGACGTCAAGAATCTAAGCATATTGGACTGCGAAGAGACCATTCATTGCATAGAAGCCCTAGATCACTAAGCGGTTGAAAATTTGTCCAATGGTTGGGTTAACTTCATCAAGAAAGCCGAGACAACAATAAAATTGTCAAGGCAACAACTGCATTGTTGGGCTCTATTTTCACAAAGCGCAAGGGTTTAATCACATCTAGAAGCTAGAAAAAAAGCAAGGTCATAGAGGAAGCGAGTGATAAAGACGCAATCAACCATAAATCCTTCTTAAATAAGCAGAAAAAATTTCATTTTATTGAACAGAACAATCTCAATCGAAATCACCAACTACTATGCCAGAATCCATTACAACATTCATCAATATATAAATCCACATACAAATATTTTAACTAATCTACCAATGCAAAAACTTACGCATGTGTACCGTAACCAAAAGCGAAGAATACAAAGGGGTTGTCCCGCGCTTGTTATCCATCCAGCTCTTGCTCGCTAACCATTGAGACCTCATCTGTACCTCCCAGCCAATGCTAGGGGTACTCTTCTTCCCCATAAGACCCTTGAGTCGCAAAAGGTCCACGCACACGAATTAGAGAAAACTAACTCACAGATCGCCTCGCAAGGTCGAGCTACCACTCTCTAATCGAGTTACTTAAATCAATCAAAAAAAAATCAATCAAAATATCAGCAACGTAACCTTACGCCTACTAGTCATGATCCATACTCCTCCTCTACCATCAATTTTATAGAGTTTTATTAGAGATTAGTTTCCCAAACCCTCTTTCGATTCTTTTTTATTAAATTTAATTAAGATAAAACTCCCCCATACACATGTTACCCAATCCCTTAGTTGCACCAGAAAATCAATTTATTAATTAATTAAATTTTCCTATTTCCCTCACCCAACTAAAAGTGTTCCTAAAAACGCTCCTCTGTGTCCCTTTATTCTCTTACATTTCTTAAATGACTGACGTCTTTCTTAAAACCTAGTTGAGTTCACAATTAGAAGGTTCCAAAGACTAGATTCTCTACTATGTTAGACATTCCCCTTTTCCTTAAGTTTCCCATTTTTTTTTTAGTTCAGATTTAGCAAGTTTAGATATAAACAACAATTTACCCTTTTAATAATTTAATCCTTCATTAAAATTTTACTTTAATTATTAATGTTTGAATTTTCTTTACCCGCCTTCTTGTTATATGTCCATTTATTTTCTTTATTCACATGTTCTACTTAGACCTAGGTTTTAAATTCACTAGGCTTGGCGACAGTTTTTAAGGGAACATTGGTTATTAAATTTTACTCATACCATCATTCATTTTAAGGTCGACCAGGTTCTAAGGAATCATAGTTTTCTAGGTACTAGGTTTATTAACTTATCATAGTTAAAAATCTTGACAAGCCCTTCAAGATGGACTACGTGATCCAAGGGTGCCACTCGCTTGCATTCCTGTTTTATTTGTGCGACGTTCCCTTCAAGACGCACTATGTGCTACAAGGGTGCCACTCACCTTTTGAATGATTTTGTTAGACGTCAAACACTTGGAGTCAATACTACGTCAGGTGACCTTATGGAAGACTAAGAGCCTCTAAGGAATAAGGACCCTACCTTATTGTGCGTCCCTTAGAATGATCGTGAGTGATTGTCATAGTATTCCCTCATGGCATCATGGATCTCTCGAACTAGGTAATCATTAACGTACAGTTTGAGCCACAACGAGAATGCTAGTAGGTTGTGGCAGCGTTGTTGCCACACCTCTGCCTCAATATCTCTGGTTGTCCTGCATGACCCCTTTACTCCTAATGTGAGTCTGGTTAGCAAGCTATCGTTAGCCTGCATCCATCAATGAAATGTGTCAGCGATAACAATCGACATTATAATATCTAGTCATATGTCACATATGTAATATAAAACATTCAAACCATAACCTTCTACTCCCTGACTCGATCCATAGTCCAAGGAGATCCATCGATTCCACTGGCATCCTCAAACATCTAGAGTCTTGTACACTAAGTAAAACCAGTCAATAGAAACTGCCAATATAAATATCATCAAATCCACAAACATCATCTTGCTCCATAATCGAATCAATCAATAATATAGTGAACCAAATCACTTGCAGAAAAAGTGTCCACAAGAATAAGTCACATTGGGTGCGCAAAAGAGTGGGATGTTACATACACCCCCTCTTATTTTAAACTTCATCCCAAAGTTTCACAGTACAAATGCAAAAATAAAGTATTTAACAATATCTAAATGTTTATCTATTAAGAAACGGAAACTGATGATGCATATCATATGCGTCCTCTCAAGTAGCTGATTGTCGACTATAATTGTCCTACTAGACCTTGACTTGATTGATAGTTTGACGCCGTTGTTTTTGAATGCGACGGTCCAAAAATTGGATTGGTTCTGTCATGAGCGCACCCTACCCAACATCCGCCAAGAACTCAATCAATCTCATGCATAGGATCATTGAACTAAATTCGCACATGGACACAAGATAAACATCGTGCAATGCCTCAAAGAATGAGCACGAATAGCTATTAGGCCCTTCATAATTATTGTTGACATGATGCACATCGAGAAACCCTTATGCCGATCTTGTGCTTCTTCCATCCCCTTTCGTATCATTTGTAATTGTTCTTTCAATTCTTGGATTGCTTTTGGTCCTATCAGTTCCCCATCCTCAATTCAATCCCAACTCAAAGGCGTCTAACATGGTCGCCCATCAAGAAACTCAAATGGTTTCATCTTAATGGTTCTTTGATGGTTGTTGTTGCACACAAACGCGGCCAGGGACCAGAACTATTCCCAACGTTTTTGTTGGTCCAACACACACATACACAACACAACCTTCCCAAATTGGTTCATTCCTTCGGTCAGCCTGTCTATATCAAGAAAATGTTGTACTAAATTTCAATGGTGTTCCCAAGGCCCCTTTTGAAACTCGTCTAAAATCATCTTGAAAACACTGAATCCCTTATCGGATATGATTCCTTTGGTATGTATGGTAGTCTCAACATCTGGTTGATATAAGCTCTAGCTATACTTTGTGCCTAATGTGTCGTATACATAGGGACAAAATGTGAACTCTTCGTCAAATTGTCAACTTTCACGACAATCGGTTTGTTCTTCCTTTCCATCAACGACAATTCAATAGTGAATTCCATCGAAATGACCTCCCATGTCGATTCCGGAATGGCATGTGGTCGTAGCAATCCTGCTGTATGTTTATGTTCATCCTTCATTTGTGGACCTTCTAGACACTCGCCACGCAGTTGAGGATGTCCACCTTTATCCCTTTCAAAAGAATAAGAGCTTAAGTTCAGTCCTCATCTTCATAATTCCTCAATGAGCCATGTACACTTTTCTATGAGCTTCATATAAGATAAAAACTTCTCAAATCGTCGTTGGGAGGTAAGTAAATCTGGTTACTATATCTCAAAGATCCATCGTTGTCCCCAGTATCCCTCAATTTGGTACCAACATGGTATCTTGTCCAATAGAGTTCCTTAACCTCTTTATACCAATCATCGTTATGCTATATTTAGAATCATTTCATGAAGATTTGTCTGAAGAGGCACCACCAACAACATTCGGGGTCTCTGACTCAACTCATCTGCAACTCTATTCACAGTTCCTTTTATGCGGGTAGCTCAAATCATGCTCATTAAGAAGTTTTGACCATCTCCCTTGACACACGTTCAAGTGACTTTGTGTAATAATATGTTGCAAACCAAAGTGGTCCTTTTTTTTTTGCGAACCTGGCTTTGATACCATATTTAATGACCCTGTCATTATGACCACAAAAGAGACGTACACACAGGTAAATTTTTCCTTTTGTTCAAAATTCCATCCAATCAGGTAGTGTCCCCACCCTCTCAGGGCATACACAGTGGCTAACAACTCCAAATCGTGTGTCTCATAGTTCTCTTCAAGCTTCCTTAACTTCCTTGACATGTAAGCGATCACTCAATCGTCTTGTCTCAAAACTCTATCTAAGCCTTCCTTGGATGCGTCAGTGCATACCAAGAATTCCTCATCCATGCCAAGGAATTTAAGCATTGGCACTGTCTTCAGAAGCTCCTTGGGCCGTCGAAATGCTTCCACGCATTTCTCGGTCCACACAAAATTCTTGTTCTTCTTCCGCCATTCTGTAATCAGATTCGCTATCTTTGAGAAACCGTCGATAATATCCTGCTAAACCCATGAAGCTAATCACTTTTGGGACATTCGTCGGTGTAGGACACTCCACAATACACTGTAACTTTGTTGTATCCATAGTGATTCCTTCGACGAAGATAACATTCCCTAAGAAATGAATCCTCGGTAGATTTGCGACCTCTTCCTGTAATTTCTTCTCTCGCAACACTGTAGTACCAGATGTAAAAGTTCATCTTGATCTTTCGTCCTCCAAGAAAATATCAATATGTCATCAAGGAATACTCGACAGTAGTCAAGGAGAGTCTCTGTGACCCATCCTTCTCCTGTATAAAATTAACAGGAGCACTCCAAGGCGACACACTTGGACATATAAGTCCTAGGTCCAACAACTCATTCAATTGCACTTTCGACTCTTTTAACACAGGGGTCAACATCCGATAAGGCTCTCTTGCCATCGGTTCAGTTCCAGGTTTTAGGTCGATGGTAAATTTTATCTTGGCTTTGGGCGGAACATGTGGTAATTATTTTGTGAATCATGTTCGCAAAATCCTTCTGCCATTCCCTTGATGTTCGACGCTAAGTATGCATATAACTTGCATCCTTGTGTGTGATCTCTTGTAGTTGTAGGAAATAAATGAACCTCAGGGATACTCCCCATTTTATTCCTACAATCACGCTTCCCTTTCCTTCATCGTCGGTCCAACTCAACCACATCATCATACCATTGAGCATCACATCATGCGATCCCCACCAGTATGTATTGATCATGTCTTCATAAGATATTAAGATCATGACGTAGGTTAGACTTCATTACTCTATCCCTGGGTTAAAGAGACAATTCATACCCCTTCTTCCAACCATTTGGTTGGCACCTGACACCACTATGACAAATCTAAACTCAACCTATCGAACGCCTTTACCCAATCCCTTCAGCACGGTACTAGAATTAGATCTCTCTTTAGCACCGGGGTATAACAAATACTAAAATTTTGTTTGGCGATGGCACTTGACGCCTTGAGCACAGTGGACTATTTCTCGGCCTAGAGGTTATTTACTGCGGTCATGAATCCTATGGGCCTTACCCATATCCCCCATGGTAGTTTGTCCTATTGACTCGGCTAATCTATCCCTTTCAATTGGATAGTCTTGTTGGTAAGATGACTCTCCATACATCCATCGCCCACCTTTGGTCCAATACTCCTGGCCCCAGAATAAAAGTTGTTGCCCACCATCCTAAGATCCTAGTCTATTATGCTGATAAGCCTAAATGATGTCTGCTAGTGGGGCTATCGCGGATGCAGTGGTCCCCTGTAGGAAGTCCTCTACTAAGGAAACTATCATCAAGGTTTCGTGAACAAGGGTCCTATAAATGTATCTTGATACAAAGAGGTCTGGTCTAGACAACGCCTGATGCTGTTGTGCACCAGATGTCATTAGTCCAAATGGTCTTATAGGAGTCCTGCCTTGACTCCCATGGTTAAATCTTGTTCAACTAAGAGGCCTACTGGACTGCATCGTGCAACTTCTACGGAATTTATACCCTCGCCTTCGCACGAATATGGAGTTAAGGCCGCACACAAGCTTTCTTACCTCTAGCTTCTTCATGTTCATATGCGGGGCATACCAGAGTATCTTCATAAATCTAATCTCAAATCTGGCACCGTACAACCAGCTCGTCGTAAGGCATGAAACTCATTGATCTCGCGCTCAAATAATTCCTTTGAAAAATACTTCTCTCAGAACCGTTCATCAAACCATTCCCATAAAACGGTTTTGATAACGAAGTTCAGTTGATATAGGAGCGTCTTCCACCTTAGAAGAGCGCTCCCCTTTAACTGAAGACTGCCACATTGACCTCCGTGCTAGAGGTCGTAACCACAAAGTGTGAATCACATCGCCTTGTTCTCCAGCCATCCCTCGATGGCTCAGGTGTCTGTGGCACTCGTGAAAGCGAGAACTTAATCTTCTAGAGTTCCTCGTGAATGCTACCAGTGCTTATTCGGGCGCATTGTGGACCCTCAGGGGTACAAGCGCCCTGGACTTATCCCAGTATAGATGGTTAGTCAAAGCCTCTGACATTTCCTTGGAAGCACCTTGTCATACTCAATGCATCCCGTACAAAAATATTCCCATGCTCAAGACTTTTTCTTCTCCTTAGGGGTTGGACTTCGCTAGTGCGGGTGCTACTGGAAGCGTCGTGCCTCCTCCCCTGGGATCATATCGCGAACCTTCGCAGTGTCCTATAACCATGAGTAACTCATGGACAAGCTAAAGTTTTAATTTAAGTGTATAATTCAATGGAAGGTGTGGCTATCCATAATTGTAGGGTTGAACCTGTTCTGATACCATATGTAACGACCATGTTGTTACGACCACAAAAGCGACGTACACACAAGTGATTTTTTTTTTTTTTTTGGACTGCGTTAGGAAACATACATCACAATCTAATAACGACATTATTGAAAAAAGTGCATTATAAGAAAGAAGCAACAATAATGCATTAACCACCATCACGAATCTAAGTCAACCCTCAATGCCATGAATGACGGACACACATTGACGTAATCATTCATTACAATAGATTAATTGGCACAAGAAGTGAATAGCCAACAACCATGCAATACATTAACATTATTCCATGGCACAATAAGTCCAGATACTAAGGCGTTATAGATTAACATGATTCCCTAGTACAATTAATCTAAATACTTAGTCCCTGACACAACATCGAAATTCCACGGTGCAAGGAAATCCAATTAATTAACAACAACATATTCCGTCATGCAAGAGAATTGAAATACTCAATCCATCTAGCAATGACATAAGTTGAGGCATAATCATCTACTTATTTAAATTCTTAGGTGCAAACAAACTTGCTTAACTTCTGGGTGTGTGAGCATTCAACCTCTAAAACCATCGATCATCAACATAAAAAAAAATCATTGCGCAAGAGTAAGACATCTACATAACTCATCATGCATACATTAATTCCAAGGATCAAGAGAAAATGGTCACTAAATTCATCATGTACCGACATAAATTCAAGACGCAGATTAAATAGTCACCTAATCATGACACAAGAGTGATCGACATCCATTCAAGGTGTAAGAGAAAACAATGCTTAAACAATCAAAATTCACATTTTCTAAAGGCACAAGGTTAAGTGGTTCATTTTTAAAACAGGGTACGAGATATCAAAATTCTAATTTATTCATATATCAACATTAAACATACAAAGGGGCGACAAATTGTCTTGCAATACTCATCGATCAAAACACGTTGATAGCCATCTAGATCATCCCGTGAAGATTCCATATACAATAACACGTATCCAACTAATTGACGCAAAGCCATCACCGAAAACCTAACCTTAAACACTTAATCAATGAGATACACAATTAACATCTATTCTCATCACCACAAGAAGTATAAAGTCTAAACCATCACACATTACATTATTTTCATTGCGTGCAACAAGGTCTATCTACTCAGCCAATCACTCATCAATTTAGTGGATGCAAAAATAAATTATTAACGCATCTCGCCATACATCAGCGTTATTCATGGCACACGATGGTCTAGTTGTTAAGTGGTCACCCCTCGACATTAATCGAGGCGTGCAAGTATATGTAATTACTTATCCTATTACGCTTCAACATATGTCATTCGCTAAGAGAATTCTGTACTGGGGTTCCTTGATTTTATTCATTAAGACCTAAGCCTTTTTAACGACAGGCCAGACATATTAATATATTGGGCGTATAAATCAACCATCAGTAAATCGATAAACATTTAAGAAACATTTATTAAAACGAGTGCATGTAAAAACTATACCTATCAAACGACAATGACGCCCATTAACAAGATAAATAGATGGCATAAAAAGGGGGCTGTTTTTTCCAGCTAAACATAGAGGGTTCCCATACACGCCCACGGTGTCTTGAGTGCAGAAAGAGATGAATAATAAAAAGGAAACTCGTTATGTAAATGCAGTAAAGATTGTTGAGCAGAAGGAGGAAATTTCTTGTGTCAATGCAGGTGAAATTCGCGTAGCAGATGAAGGAATTTTCGCTGTCTAGAAGGTAGAATCCGTGCGCTAGTTTCCCCCACACGCTACTCACGATTTACACCCCACGCAGAGAACATACAACTGTGTGTTGGGCATTTCTGAAGAAGAAACGCAGAGGTAAGTTCGGGGTCTAAAATCGTCAGGAGGGAGCTCGCGATTTGGGAGAAATGATTGTGACAAGCACATCATTTAACTTCGGTTTTCAGGATCAGTAGAGAGCTCGCGATTGGGGTGAAATGCTTGTGCCAAGCACAACATTTAACTTCGGTTTTCATGCTGGGTAAAGAGCTCATGATTTGGGGCGAAATGCATGTGCCAAGCACAACAATTAACTTTGGTTTCATGCTGGGTAAACAGCTCACGATTTGTGGTGAAATGCATGTGCCAAGCACATCATTTAACTTCGGTTTCATGTTGGGTAAAGAGTTCACGATTTGGGGCGAAATGACTGTGCCAAGCCCATCATTTAACTTTAGTTTCATGCTGGGTAAAGAGTTCATGATTTGGGGTGAAATTCCTGTGCCAAGAACAAAATTTCACTTCGGTTTCATACTGGGTAAAGAGCTCACGATTTGGGGAGAAATGTCCGTGGCAAGCACAACATTTAACTTCGGTTTCATGCTGGGTAAAGAGTTCACGATTTGGGGAGAAGTTCTTGTGCCAAGCATAACATTTAAATTAGTTTTCATGCTGGAAATGGATGGGATTTCTTAGTTTAAGGACCCCTAAAACGCTGGTAGACTAAGCGAGTGCAGAGTGAAGGAGAGGTAGATTTGCAGGGACCCATCACTGGGTCTCTCTCTCTCTCTCATGCACATGGTGTTCACATTTTGCTGCGAAAAGGATCAAACAAAACAACAAGCACTCCCTCTCTCACATGCACTGCACATACACTTGTTTGTTGGGTGCAAGGATCAACAATAAGACAATAATGTAAGATAATTGGAGTGGGAAGATGTAGGTCATTGCAGAGAAGCGCTAGATCACTAAGCGGGTGAAAATTTGTCCAAGGGATGGGTTAACTTCATCAAGAAAGCTGAGAAAACAATAAAATCATCGGGGTAGCAACTCCAATGCTTGACACTTTTTGCACAGAGCGAAAGAATTTAATCACATCTAGAAGCGAGAAAACAAGCAAGGTCGCAGAGGTAGCGAGTGATAAACAAGAAATCAACCATAAATCCTTCTTAAATAAGAAGAATAATTTTCATTTTATTGAACTGAACAATCTCAATCGAAATCACCAACTACTATGCTAGAATCCATTACAACATCCATCAATATATAAATCCACATACAAATATTTTAACTAATCTACCAATGCAATTATTTACACATGTATACCATAACCGAAGGCGAATAATCCGAAGTGGCTGGCCTGCACTTGCGCTCCGTCCAACTCCTCCTTGCTAACCGTTAAGACCTCACCGGTACCTCCCAGCCAATGCTAGGGGCACTTTTCTTCCTCTTGAACCCCCCGAGCCGCAAAGGGACCACACACATGAACCAGAGAAAGTTATATCCCAGCTTGCCTCACAAGGTCGAGCTACCACTCTCTAATCGAGCTTGGCATCCCAACTCCCACAAGAAAAAACAGTCAAAATATCGAAAGCGTAACCTTACGCCTACTAGACGTGATCCATACTCCTCCTCCACCATCCTTTTTGTAGAGTTTTCTCAGTGATCAGTTTACCAAACCCTCTTTAGATTCCATTTTATTAAATTTAATTAAGATAAACCTCCCCCATACACATGTCACCCAATCCCTTAGTTGCACTAAAAAATCAAATTATTAATTAATTAAATTTTCCTATTTTCCTCACCCACCTAAAAGCGTTCCTAAAAACACTCATGAGTGTCCCTTTATTCCATTACATTTCTTAAATGACTGACGCATTTCTTAAAACTTAGTTGATTTCACAATTAGAAGGTTCCAAAGACTAGATTCCCTACTATGTTAAACATTCCTCTTTTTCTTAAGTTTCCCCTTTTTTTCTTAATTCATATTTAGCAAGTTTAAATATAAACAACAATTTACCCTTTTAATAATTTAATCCTTCATTAAAATTTTACTTTAATTATTAATGTTTGAATTTTCTTTACCCCACTTCTTTTTATATGTCCATTTAGTTTTTTGTTCAAATGTTCTACTTAGACCAAGGTTTTAAATTCACTAGGCTTGGCAATAGTTTTTAAGAGAAAATTAGTTATTAAACTTTACTCATACCATCATTCATTTTAGGGCCGACCAGGGCCTAAGGAGGCATAGTTTTCTAGGTACTAGGTTTATTAACTTACCCAAGTTAAAAATCGCGACGTGCCCTTCAAGACGTACTACGTGCTCCAAGGGTACCACTCGCTTGCATTCCTATTTTATTTGCGCGACGTTCCCTTCAAGACACACTACATGCTCCAAAGGTTCCAATTGTCTTTTGACTGATTTTGGTAGACGTCGAACCCTTGGAGTCAATACTCCATTAGGTGACCTTGTGGGAGACTAAGGGCCTCTAAGTAATAAGGACCCTGCCTTATTGCACGCCCTTTACAATAATCGTGAGTGACTTTCACATTCTTCCCTCACAGTATCGTCGATCTCTCGAAATAGGTAATCATTAACCTATAGTTCAAGTCACGACGGGAGTGCTAGTAGGTTATCTCTCGCTCAATATCTCTCATTGTCATGTGTGACCTCTTTACTCCTAATGTGATTCTGGTTATCAAGCTATCGTTAGCCTGCATCCATTAATGAAACATGTCAACGATAACAATCAACATCATAATATCTAGTCATATGTCACATATGTAATATCAAAACATTCAAACCATAACCATCCGCTCCCGGACTCGATCTGGAGTCCAAGAAGATCCATCGTTTCCATCGACATCCTCAAACATCCAAATTCATGCACACTCAGGAAAACCAGTCAATAGAACTTGTTGATATAAATATCATAAAATAACATATCATCAAATCCACAAACATCATAATGCTCCATAATCAAATCAGTCAATAATTTAGTGAACCGGATCACTTGCACACAAGTGTCCACAAGAATAAGTCACATCAGGTGTGCACACGAGAGAGATGTTACATTGTAGTTAGGTTGTGGAAAGTTTCATTGTGTTTTATATTTCTATGGCCCCAAAATTTCAATATCTACTAAAGGTTCTATCTTTACTATTTGTCTCCTAAAAGAAACTTTTTTGGTGTTGTTCAAGGATGGTATGACATAATCAATGTGGGTGGTGTTTCCTATGTGAATCTTCTGATCTCCATCATGCACAAAGGAGAAGCAGCCACCTTCCATTAGGTATACAAGTTTTCATTGTGCATCTTAGAAATACATTGTTCACTGACGTAGAGGTTCAAAATTTCAAGGATTAGGTTTTATTTGGATTCGAATTTTCAGATGAGGTTTCAACTATATATATATATATATATATATATATATATATATATATATATATATATATATATATATAACTTATCATGATAAAGTCCAATCATTAATAGCATTATTGAAATTCAAACTATAATCTATAATTGCAAATCGAAAAACAAGTTCAACAAATTTTTCAACTTCAAAATTTAAAAGGTTCTAGATGTTCATAATGTCAAATACTTATAATTCCTAAAACAACTTCACAAAATTTAAAACATGATTATAATTTGAACATACACTATAACCACAAGTCAACAAAATGAATTAGAACATATTCTTCAAATTTCAAAATACAATTTAGGAAGTCCATAATATCAAGTATCTATAATAAATTGTTTCACAAAATTTAAAACATCATAAAGCTCTAAATCATCACGATCACATGGGATAGTAAAGGTACTAAAAGTGTGACCACCAAACTCATTAATAAGTGGACCTCCATCATCATTAGTCTCATATAGTGAGTCACCATTAGTGCCAAGATCATCTTCTTCTGCACTTGGAATAGGCTCAAACCATGGCCAAGATGAGCTATATTCATCTCTTGCCACACTACTCAAGTCCAAATGCAAATTACTGTTTATAACATAAACAAGGTCTTCCAACCTTGCAATTGGTAACTTGTTTCTTTTCTTGGATTGAATATGGTTAAATATACTCCAATTCCTTTCACAAGTAGAGGAACTGCATCCCTGGCTCAAAATAGAAATTGTAAAATCTTTCAATTCAGGTACATTATGTCCATAAAACTGCCACAATATCCCTAGATGAATAACAAGCCTATCATGTATGGCAACAATTCTTCCAAATATTCCCTCTTCTAACCTGTAAGATCGAAGTTTCTCTCCAATCCTCATGGCTTCTACTCGATCCGGAGTCAACTGCTCAATAGTTGTATAAAGACCACTCATTACTTATGCATCATTACTTCTTTCTAACCCAAATAATATAGGGTATAAATAACAAGCTACTGCATGCAAAGGGCTATGCAACCTCTTCTATTTTTCATCTATTACCTCCCATATTTCCATGTACTCATATTCCATGTTGTCAAAGAATTTTGCAATGGCTTCCTTACAACAATCCACATCCCAGTAAAAAAAAGTCATGGAAGGGGTGTCAGTATCAACCATGTGAATCATGTAAACAATTGGTTCACACACTTTCATACCCTTGACAACACTTTCTCAAAAAGCATTCGCTAAAATGATTTGTTCCAACTTCTTCCCTTTAGCTTCTTTTGAAAGGTGTGAGTTTTCCCAGTTACTGCTGAAAATAACACTTATTACATTTGCCTTTTCCTCAACCACTCTTTTGAGAGTAATATAATATGTGGAGAATCTGGTATCACAAGGCCTTAGTATCTCTCTAGATTCTTGCCTCCTATATAAGCTCAATGTGAGTTGATGGTTAACTATGAAGTGATAAATTTTTCCCCTTTCGAATTGTCTCATTAATCCATGGAAACTTTACTAAATCACGGAGCAACAAATCAAGGAAATGAGCAGCACAAGGGGTCCAATAGATTTTTTTTGTATTTATCCATTATCATCTTTCCATCTTCCACACAATTTGAGGTGTTGTCAGTGACAACTTGGACCTCATTTCTTTTCCCAACTTCAAGAATGGATTCCTCTAAAATATTGAAAATATATTCAGAAGTCTTCTTGTGTCCAGATGCATCAAATACCTTCAAAAATAATATCTCTTTAGGGAAATAAACCAACGCATTAATCAACGATCTATGAAACATATCTGACCAACCATATGATAAAATTGTGCACCCTATTTCTTTCGAAGAATCTTTGATCTTCATCAATCTGCTTGTAACCCTTTCTTTTGACTTCTTGAGAAGAGTGGTTCTTATAGTTTCAGATCTTGGAGGTACATATCATTTTCCAAACTTTTCAATCATATTACATGCATTGATAAACTAAGGGATTCTGGCCACTTTAAATGGGATTGTAGATTCAAAAAACATGTCAGCCACAACATCATCAACTTCTTGCTTCTATACGGGCTTCCAGAGAGAGTTTAATGTGGTCGTCCCACTTAATTTTGTTGGATGAGATGAACTTCCAGTTCCATCCATGCCTAAAATAAATGGTTTGTATTCCCTTGAAATCTCTTCTTGAATGCATTGTCTTTTGTTTTCATTTACTTTCTTGGCCTTTTTTATTCCATCATAATCCTTTTGAAGTTTCTCCTTGAGTTTTGTAGACACATTTTTGCATCCTTCTATACCAACTCCTTTACCATTACTAATAGAGAGTAAGTAGTCCATTACTCTTGTTCAAGACCCAACAAACTCAACATAGCATAATCTGCATTTCACATGTCTCCCGTTGAACCCATCCAATTCCTCCACATGTTTCCATCCCTCTGCTATTGATTTTTGAGGTACCATGTAAAATCAAATGTTTCTTCATTAAAAAAAATTGTACTTCTTAAGTTTTATTCATTCAAATGTGTGAAAAATTAAAATTGTGAATCAATAGCCTTTCTGAAAATATGTAACAATTAGGGTAATCTGGATGCATTTTAACAAAAAAACTCATAAAAATTAACAACAATTGCCATATGTTACCATTGACCAATGAAAACTATGAGGAAAGTTTATGACCGACAAAGAAAGTTTGATTAGAAGTTCTAAACTATTGTTTTCTTATGAAACAACTAATTAACTCAAACATGGAGAGAGAATAAGAAAAAAAAATCATGAAAAGGTGCAAAGCGTTTTCAATGTAAATGCTAATAATTATATAGCATCACGCTCAAAAAACTCCCATAGGCCCTAATTGGACACCAATATATATGATGCCACATATGGAAAATTGAAAGTCATTGCTTTGGCAGTCTATTTGGAGGTTGAAGCAAAATTTCAAAAACCTTGGAAATGACAGATAAGCATTTGTGGAGATAGATATCTAACACTAAATAGAGTCCTACCCTTCAAGAAAAAATATAAATGGTAGACTCAAACATTAAACCTCTCAAGCAATCTCCGAGGCTTTCAAATTTGAGCAGTCAAGAGATGATATCCATAATCAAAGCATCATTAGTAATTTAGGGGAAAATTATAAGTTTATAGTGCAAGGACCAACATAGGAACTTTTGTTCTTGTTCAACGTTTTCCATTGAAATAAGCTCTTTCAAAATTCTAATACAATTTTTTATCATTTATATTGAATTTTCTGCATCTCTTTCACTACACATAGGTTTGACTGCTACGGATTTATAAACTAGGATAATCACTAAAGACCCTATTAGCTTTGTTCTTAAAGTTGAAAATAATGATAGGACTGGAAATTAAAAAAATATGATTCAATAGAAATGCAAAACAATAAACAAAAATTATAAATAGGATCTTCTTAAATCAGATAATTTTTTATCGTTGTAATTTGTAGTTACAACATGTTATGCTCATATAAACTATTAGTATGTGAATGCATACACATTAGCTAGTCATAATTAGATGAGATAAAAAGGACAAGAACAAGGAATCGTTCTAGGTTTTAGAAATTCTATAGGTTGTCATACATTCATAAAAAGTTCTAAAAACTAATATATATTATAGATTTAATTTGAGATCATAGTTTTGGTATATTGGCCTTGGATACTATCTAGATGGGATGCATATTCATCAACAAGGCTACTTATTTCAGAAGTTAACTCTTCATACTTTTTGAGATAGTCATTTTCATTTTTTTGACTCATAACTAGTTGTTGCCCAAGCAATTCTATGTTGTTCTCAGTTGAGCGAAATTTCAAATAAAGATCAGTGTTTTTGGATTCATTTTGATTTTCTAGCCTATAACTGAGGTCATGTATAGGACCCTCCAAGCTAAAAAATAATAAGCTATCTAAGAAATTATGCATTGCAAAACTCAGGTGAGTATTAAAAATCATGGGCTCTAGCGGTTAGAAGATATGAGAGAGGGATATTATCTTGCCTTTGATGTAGAAAGCTTGTCAATATCTTTGTCTTTGTTGGGCTAGTAGCTAGGTTCAACCATGAGATTTCCTAAAACCTGGAAATAGTTAACATAAAGATTTATCTCCCAACCAACAATACATTCCTCTTGTAAGTTTTAGTAGCATTGCCAAACCTCGGTGCGACTTCATGTTTTACTGTTGGCCCTTGGGTAAACCGTAATGGTGCGGCTCAGGATTTGTGTCTGCATTATGCACACTGCACTGTGTGAAGATCACAAGGGTCTGAAACGATCCTGCAACAAGTCCTAAAGCGAGGTCCAAAATGATAGTCGTGTGAAGGAAGTTTTTTCGAAGGTTAGAGTGCTCGTCGCTCACTGAAGAGAACAAGGAACAAACTCCATAATAAGTGTGTATTTGGAACTTTGTGGTAAAACACATTTAAACGAAAACTATAATACTTTCTAAATGACTAGTCACAAACCCCTAAAACCGGTGAACCTTAATTTTTTTTTGAAACAAATCGTCTTAAAATTTATGTTTAGGTTCGAACTCGTTCATGTTCAAATTTGTTCAGGTTCGACCTTGAGATTCGTCAAACCTGGACGAATTTGATTTTTTTTTTTAGGTTTGGTGAACTTTGAACCTGAAGCTTCAAGTTATCCAAACCCTGTGACTTAGGGATGTACCAAGAGTTCCTACTCTTTGGCTTCTCATCCAAAGGCTTCAATTGGGTCTATTTCAGTTTAATAAGTACTTTGGAAATTCTCAATGTTGAATCAACGTATTAGATACAATTAAACATCAAACATGAAGCTTTGAGCTAGCATTTCTTTTACTAATCTCAAGTTTTTAAATGTTTTGCAAGATAATTTTAATTTTAGATTAGTTTGTTACTATAGTGCACTTCTTAGCCATACTTCTAAGACTATTAAAATAGGTTGGCTTATATGTAGCATTTTTGGAACTTCTTAAAGTCAAAACCTTAGATAAGTCCTTTATGGTTTGCATTATTACATTTCAATACAAATTATAATCATTTAATTTAAAAATAAAAAGTTAAATGAGTAACATACTTTCAAAATCGACATCCTTGTAGCTTATGGATGAAGGGCATTAAAAGCGAGGAGACTTATAAAACAATGCAAATAAATTCTATTTTGTAGACTTGGGAGGGCGACTCTTTACTGAAGGAATGTTGTTTATTCTCAGTTGGATTTTAATGATCGATTTTCCTAGGATGGGACACATGTCCTGTTAAAAATGATGAAAATGGGAACATGTGTGGTTGTATAAGATGGAGGGGGAGAAATAGTGGCATTGAACGAAACTAATCTCTATGGATGGGAGACTTTTAGGGTTGATTTGTGAATTTGATTGGAAATTTTTTCTCCTACTTTTTTTCCTCTAATGAAGATTGTTGGGATGGAACATTGAAACTAAATCTATGTTGTAGATATGGATATGGCATGTGAGAGATGGATACTACAAACTTAAATCCTTCATTAAACATTTTGTATGTGTTTATAATGGAGGGGCTATTGTGAAATTCGTAACCACCACAATTAACAACTCAGAAACATTTCAGATCATAACAAATCTAACCAATTTGAATAGTGTGCATATAAAATTCTTCAGTGGAATGTAATGTACATTCAAGTATGTTATCAATTATTGTCATCTTCATGGATATATTAAAGGAAATCATAGAGAAAGTGATTACAATTTACTAACTAGCAAGTGACTACAACTTATCAATCAAATAAATACCATGTAAGTATATAATACTTAACAATGTGAAATGTGATTTACAAACAAATGCAATTTATTAAGCAAATGAAACTTAACAATTTATAGATAATTGTATTAACTAATTGTAGTATTTCCTAAAGATGTTTTTTGAAATTTGAGAAATAAAAGAAAAATGTTGTAGGCATAGAGTTAAATAGAAAAAACAATAACAACCAACAAGATGCAACTAGAGACCATCAAGCTTTTACCACCTACTAGTAAATAACAATATTCTACAAGTGTTAATGGGAAACAAATTAGGAGACAAAAATATACACTCAAACAATTGTCTTAATGAAATATTGAAATCCCCCTAGCTTTCAATAACTATGGTTATACTAGGGTTCTACAATTACCTCATTTTCCAAATCTAAATTTCTATAACACCTCCTAAACACCCCCTCAAGGAGCATAGAAAAACAATGAAGAATGAAACCCCCAACTAGTTGGCTCTTTCTTCATAAGAACCACACCCAAAGCACACAATTCAAACGCAAGATATAATATTTTATTTCCATGAAGACTTCCACTTGCTATTCTATTTTGTTAACTTAATTAATATTTTATTAAGTTGTGCACATATTGTTAATATTTTGTATTTCTAAATAATTTATTTTCTTAACTTAATTAATCTTTTATTAAGTTGTGAACATATTGTTAATATTTTATATTTCTAAATAATTTATTTTCTCTTGTATTTTTATATAAGAACAAAATTTTCACTTTAAATAAACATAATGGTCATACACTCAAAATGAACATATTATTATACTAGTAATATTGGGCAAATGCGAGCATTACTTGTATGGCCATTATGAGTAAATTTCACACTTGCCCTGCAAAAAAAAACATACTGACGTGCTCTTAATTATATTTATAGAAATACCTAATATGCAACATGAACCCACAATTATTCATCAATTCATGTCACTCATAGGGTTCACCTCCTTCCTTCATCTTCCATACTCTTTCAAAATCATACCTTTCATAGCCACTAGGTTATTCCCCTTGTTCCTCGATTGATTTTGTTATCCATGGCACAATTTCCTCTATTTCAACATCATGTCCTATGACCATGTGCAAGTGCAATAGGGATAGAAAAGTCTAGAATCATAAATTTAAGAGAGCACATCTATAAGAATATCCATATAACCAATTTTTGACATCTATATGGTTTTTTTTCCACACACTTTATCTAGAAATATTCCCGAACCCCAAGTATCTGGAAGGTACATAAAGTCTAGGCATATCAAAATTTTGACGCCATCACATCATAAGGAATTCACCCATTTGAATATCAAAAGGTACACTTACCCCATACATCTAAAAGGTATGCTAACCCTAGGCATCTAAAAAGGATATGCACATCCCCTCACCATGCGCTTAACCCCATGCATTAAAAGTGCATCATCATAGATCTAGGGAGTGTGAGTATAAATCCAATCATCTCCCAAACTTTCATCATCTAGAAAGGTAAAAGAATTGTTGGTATATAAGTAGTGATTTAGTCTGTCACTAATCCATAATATATTTCTTATATAAATATATTGCATTCATGGGTATGGGATCCATTGAGATTTTTATTAAGCCTACCCTCTAGGGCCATGGGTGGCTCTCCTATGTAGGCTTGCTCATATCATAAAAAATCGAAGCATTAGATATAACATGTATCAATACTTCTTACTTTATGTCTAAAATGTAACTATTGAATGGTGTCAAATACATGTCATCATATACTTAACATCTACTAAGTGCCAATAAGAGTATAATTTATGTAATTCATTTTCATGTGTCAAATACATGTCATCATATACTTAACATCTACTAAGTGCCAACAAGAGTATAATTTATGTAATTCATTTTCATAATTATCTCATTATGCACCTACATAATCATAATTCAAATTTAATGATAGATCCTACATGTATCATTCATCATGATAAATGCATTATGTAATATAGGGAAAACATATTTTCAATGCATCATATTATTCCAAAACATGATAAAAAACACTTAACATAACATGCATGGAAACATGACAATTGATAATGCATAAATACATAAGCAAATGAGAAATGAAGATATTGTTTTTTGATATCATAGAAAAACACTCACATTCCAAAAATATCAATCTAGTATATGATTTATTCCTACTAGGTTCATATGTCTTGGTTGATTATGGAAAAGATGGAGAGCTACATATATTCCCATTTCAAGAAACTTTATCCCAAAAGTTACATTTATTCCAAAAGGTAAGGTTAGTCCCAACACATAACATATGTGTCCTTCGAGATAATATATCTTGTGCCATATTGTTCCGGCCAACTTTCACATAGTAAAGGAAGCATTTCTTGAGATAACAAACCCTCTCATCTAGTATATTGAGTGGTTAGACCTATAGGGTTAAATCCCTGGAAACATTCAAATCCTGCAATTTTAACACATGTGAAGTATTAGGACCATCATGCCAAAATATAGAAATAAATAATTCTATGCCAAAATATTTAAACAAATAAATAGTCTAATCAAGCACGGAAATCAAATCCCTTACCAAAATCAGTGAGAAGTAAGAAACATAATGACTATTTTATACGTCCTTAAAAATATATAGAAAATGTGTAATATATGATACTATCACCCTTTATTTGTGTAGGTTCACATAATAACGTGTTATTGATTATAGATTTGGAATATTTTTTATTTAGTTAAAAAAAACATCCTAAAATGCAAAAGGAAGTATCTGAATTTTTTTTATAGAGATGATGAATTTAAATATAGGTCAAAATGTTATCAATCGCGACCAAATTATTTAGATTTCTTGGAATTATGTCTTAGCAAATTCCAAGTTGGAATTTGTTCAAACAAAAGTAAAAGTGATGTTAGGGATTTATTTATTAAATTTCGTGGTTCAAATGAAAAAAATTCTTGAGAATAAAATAAATTTATTTTTGGTTTCTTAATATTCTTGAGAATAAAATAAATTTATTTTTGGTTTCTTAATATATTGAAGATAATGAAGGTAAACATGTCGAAAACTTCGAAATATTGTGGGGTGAATTTGTAGATTAATTTTTTTAACGAAAGACGTCAATGGTTATTTTAGAGGGTGATGAAGTAGAAGAGAAGCCATGTGAAAATTGCATTTTAGAGAATCCTCACAATATATCATCTAAAGAGGAAAATAATTTGATGATATATTATTTTCCCCTGTCAAAATCCAAGAGTACACATAATTTGCATGGCTTCAAGCTGTAAACACTAAGCTTCCCCAGAGGGAAACTAGCTCAGCCAGCCAAACCACCTCAAAACTGAAGACATAAGTTGCTACTATCACTAGTAATGTTCAGAATTCTGGCCCCTAACGGAGGCATGTACAACTATGCAGAGTGTAGACCATGATAACCATAAACAAAATAGGGCCAAACGGTGGCCATGCGCAAATCAAGACAAAAAAAGGCTAAGAGGTGGCCATGCATTAAACAAAACAAAGCCAAAAGGTGTCCATGCACAGAACATGGCATCACACATGTCACCGATATGGGTTGTAGTTTGGCCACACGGCCACAAAGAAGGTGTCGAATGTCGGGTCCCCAGGGGGAGGCAGTTCCTCCTCGACTGGTGTCCCATCCAGTTGCATGGCATCCTCTGGCTATGGTGAAATCCTCTGGCTATGGTGAAACGTTCTTCTCCTTTTGGCCATCCTCCTTCTGGACTTCTTCCTTCTGTACCTCAACCGACCAAGATGGAATCCATTGCTCATTGTGGTCTAGCTCAGTGTGGACCAAAGCTCCCTGAGGTACCAATATTGGTGTTGGATTTGCCACTGCGTGAGTTTTTGCTGCTTGGGATGCCTCTATTAGGAGGTGGGGATCACCCTGCATTGCAGAGAGAAATTGCAGGAGATGAGAGGATTTAACATCCAAGATCTCTAGTCGGAAGTGGAGGCCATCCATATCCCTCCGTAGGTCAAAAACCAAGGCCTGCAATAATGCGAGACTTGATTACCAATCATAGTTTGGGTTTTGGTTGGAGTCAACTCGAGAGTGGGGTGGATGGCGTGAGTTTTGACTTGCCTATAGCGATTGTGAGGCTGGGGAGTTGGGAGGAACCAAAGGGCCTCAGAGCGAGGCAGAGGCCGAATTGCCTGAAGGTTCCGGGTTATAATCCAAAGAGGCCGCTGAGCAGTCCAGCCCCTCCATCCTGTTGGCCAAGAACATAGAGAGGGGTGGGAGATGAGCAGGGAATTGGGTCGACTGTGCCAGGGAGGATGACGAGGTCTCCGACGGAGAGGAGAATGAGAGGGATGGCGCAGGTGAGGGATGGGGGACCAAGAGGGATCGGTTTGGGTGCCAAGTCGACCCGCGTTTAGACTTCCCTTGGAGTCGAGGCATCTTCTAAAAATAGAGGGATCGAGAGTGAGACAGGAATGGACCAGAAAAAAGAAAAAGTCAAGCAGGGAGAAGTTGGGCAGGAGGCCGAGCGCTAATAAAAACAACCAGGAAGGAATGAGCCATTCGGAGGTGCTGAAGTTGTTCAAATAGGCCAGGGAGCTGGTGAAGTGCCATAAATAACTGCACGCACAGGGTAAAGGCCGAGGGAAGGTGAAAGTCCTTTGAGAGGAAGAGAATACAGAGCAGGGTGTATTAAGAATAATGGTGCCTTGCTTCGAACGAGCTGAACTTAATGGCATGGAGCAGGTGGAAGGGAGTGGCATGCGGTCGTCACGTGGTCAGTGCCATGGAGGAACTCTTCTGGATACGCCTCTTGACACGTGTACTCCACTAGAACCCCATCCGGGGGAATTTGATACTTAGACTCAACTTCTCATGAAAATAAATATAAATATGATATTAAATTTTTTCTCCACTTTTAATATATTTTCATATTTGAGAAAAATATGTAATAGAATTCAAACATCACATATTTATCAAAGAAATTGTTATTGACATTAACTATATATTTTTTGTATTAGTTCATTATGAATAATCATTTTTATTTTGTATTTTTGTTATGTATAGATCATCTTCGGTAACACTTTACTTTAATTATATATTCATGATGAATAATTTCTTTAATTAGATTATTTATATATCTTGTTCTAGTTATATTTATAGTTATGGTTTTTGTATGTTGTTCGAACATCCACTCAAAGAAATTATTGGTATTTAGAGTAGAGTCATTGTTGTTTGGAGTTTGATTTTTTACTGGAAAAAGATTAGTCTACAAACATATTGATTTTTTGCATGACTATTGCCATTATTATGTATACAAGTTTGTTCTTGATATTATCAATGTTGCACCACACAATTTTGATATTTCTATGCGGTTGATACATTTAGATTTCATGGACTTCATGAGTAAATTTGAATGAATTAATATTATAAAGTTCTTATTTATTTGGTGTTGCCAATAGTGTATACAAACTTTGTAGCATTAGCCTATGGTTGCATAAATTGGTGGAGTACTAGATATTTACAAGAAAATGTAAAAATATGTATTTGTCGAGTATATATATGAAAAATAAAACATTTTTATTTATGTCTGAAGATTAATATAATTCAAAAGACAATAGCAAGGAGAATTGTTTGAACTTTCTGTCAAGTTTGAATTTTGATGGTTCTATGAAAAATGAAAGGAAATGTGTAATTACAAAAGGATATAATTGTGTAAAGCCCCTCTATAGGATGTTAAGCAATTAATCATTTATTAAATACATACACAATAACAATTTTGTTTTAGCATAATTTCATTGAATTTCATTTACACAATTCTTCTACATTTGCTCAATGATAAATCAAGATAACATGATGAAATAAGTAATATGTTAACACTATGATTTATAACTTAAACAAAAGTATATACAAAATAACAATAACCAAATACCACCGAAAAATACCTCCTCCTTAGCTTGTCAAAGCTCATTGGTTGTAATGTAGTCCTGGGCGCTTCCAAGCATTCTTTTCCCTCTTTCCCATGGTGAAACAATAGAATCCTCCCAACCAACTAAGAGCCTAGCCAAATTCCTAGCTCCAAGAAACCTTTCAGTTTCTTGGCCCTCCGTGCCCATGACTCCAATAGCATCAAAGCACCAATGCTCAAACAAAACCATCATAAGAAATATATCTTCCAAAGATTTCACAACCTCTCATCATGCTCCAACCTCTCCAATTCCCCCTCCTCACCACTTCTCCTCCCTATTTATCAAGCTTCCATACACCCTTCCCCAAGTCTCCTCAACCACCCTCATTATTATCCATCAACCTCCCTTATCTATATATTTTTGGAAAATATTAAAATAAAAATAAATATAAATGACTTGCATTAAACAACAATAAATAAAATGAAAAGTCTTTCTTCTCATGCTAGCTAATAAATGTTATTTGATAATTTTCCCCAAAATGTACATAACACCCCACCGTGCTCATTTAATTCAACATACCCACCCTCTATCAAAGTCAAGAAGGTATTTAATGCTTCTAGATATTTTCTATGCAATATAATTTACATATTCAATAAACATTCAATTAAATAGTTAATAATTTACTTTAATAATTAATACATTAATTACTTATACTAGTATACATGGGTAGGGTATGTGTGCGTAGCTAGCGGACACATATCTCATGTATGTACTAATGATAAACAATCATTGCCTCTAGTGCATAGTTCCTATATGATCAACAAAACATGTAGGACAACAGATCAAGTAATGCAACATTTAATAATCTTAACAAACTGAATTACACCAATTCATCAATAACTCATTGTCACACTTAAAATATCAATAGGAAATCAAAGAGGGTTTTAATCATGGTAGGAACCAAGTGAGTAAAAAATAATGGCATCTCTAATGTAGTGTCCCCAAGGCCGAGCCCCGATGTAAACTATGATCTGAAAGAGATTGTAAATATGTGTTATAGGATGGTGAGCCAAGTTTTGTATAAGCCAGTAGGCTTAAGTGTTGATTAGGCCAGAGAGCCTAAGGGTTGAAGGCCAAGGGCCTGGATTTTGTATCTGTATGTATGCAGCACATCAATAAAATATAAACACCTGCCAGGTGCAGACCGACCACGATGAATGAGTGATGGGGGGCTGAGCGTCCACAGAGTAGGCAAGGGATTAGGGGCTAAAAGGTGGAAAAAGGGGCTGAGTGTTGAGCCTAGGGGATAAGCCTAGGGGGCTTAGGCCTGGAATAATATTTTAATATTACTTCCAAAAAAAGCCACGTGCATATTATTTTATCCTAAGTTCCTGGCAAGGGAGGGAACGTGCAAAGGGGATGCACGCTGTGGAACGCATGCAATTCCCTGGGTGACAAGTGTCAAACCTGGTGCATGTAAATATAATCGCCGAGATGAACCACGTGAGGGGATCTTTTTCCATTCGGACCCGAACCTCTGAGCGTGGAACTAGTACGACCTCTGCAAGAATACCCTGGTTCATCCCTGAAAGCGGAAAATCCTGTGTGGACTTCTGAAATACCCTAGTACAACTCCTGTCTGAACAGTTCGAACCTGTGTTGACCCTACATGAATTGTTTTTCACGCGTTCCCGAGAAACTGAGCGTGAGTCTATCCCGTGTTGTCGGATTGAGAAGTAAGAAGTGACCTGCCATTGTTGAACCAGTTAGAAAGCCCGAGTCTGTATTCCCGATTGTCTGTGGTGGTCACGCACTGCTGGTCTGCGCGAAGGATACTGGCCAGAGTAATCATGTGCTGAGATTGCATATTACCTCTCTCTAGGTTAGGGAGGTGGTGGATGTTGGAAGAGGCAGGTTGTCAGGCCTGCGAGAAACTCTTTCCAGGTGGAAGAGTTTGCTGGGAAGTGTTTCTTCCAGAGAGTGTCCAGCACCAGCTACGGGCTCTAAGACTTCCTGATCCGACCTGTTGCCGAGACCCAGAGGGGAGGTTAGCACCGATGATTGTGCGTGTGAAGGTGTATACTCCCAGGCGGAACAGGCATGTGGGGAATGAGGGTCTGGTAGTAGTGGGCGTAAGATGGCATCTTTGAGAAGAATCCTTCCAGATATTTCTGTGATGTCTTCCCTGTAACCTCAGCCTAGCCTAGGATTCCTTGCCTTGGGGTGGAGCTCGGTCCCATCTCGGGGGTGACCCACTGTTGAGCTGATGAACAGTGTGGTGTAAGGCTGTGAGGTTCGTGAAAGGCCTGCACTTGGTTGGTGATTTCTACAGTTGTTAAAAGATAAGCATTTGAATTATGCTTTAATCATGTTGTGCATGGCCGTGTTGTTTATGTATCATGTTTTTCACTGTGTAAAGGAATTGTTGTTAAATGGTATGGAATGTTTAATTATAGCAGTAACAAGATATGTTTTACTCTGTAATTTAAATGTGTTTAATTGTGTTAAATCCATGTCGTTATACTGGCCTATGTTTATTATTAAAAAGTGTGTACAAATTGGTATCTGAGTGCAAGTAAGCTCCGAACTGCGAAAAGGGTACACTACAAAGTGGTATCAGAGTGAAGGTTTCGACACTGAGCCTAGATGGGCCAGTGGAGCGGTCTTTGGACTGAGAATGCGAGGGGAAATTGAGTCGGGAGGACCAATTTCGGACCCTGGTTTGCTTCGAAGTGTCAAGGACATACTTGACGAGTTATTAAGCTCAAGACGTATAGCAGTGCTATGAAACCACAGCTAGTGTGGTTTATGGCCACGGGGAGACAGGTCTCTACACCAGTGGTGTTAGAACCGTAGGATCTGTTCGGGAGGGAAGGAAAACCCTTGTAACTATCAGATCTTGAGAATGTGCATAAGGTTTAAAGCCTTTGGATACTGCATAGGAGGTTACGGCCACACCGGGAGTTTAAATTTGGGAGGATCGTCAGTCGTAAGATCACTATGGGATTACCTGTCAACCATCCAAGTTGACAGAAGTTGCATAGATTTTAAGCCCTCATGGGTAGAGGAGAATTCACGGGAAGTCATCGGGATATCAGAGTCATCGGGGTTCAGTTCATCGCAGATTCCGGGAGTAAGGAAATTGCAACCACAAGAATCGTGATCCACGATATTCCGATGGGAGCTTTGAACCCTCCATCAGTGAGGACGCGTGGCGAGAGATCCTAAAGAGAGTCGAAGTTTGGGATATCGGGGTTTTCAGAGTCGTGAAACTCTTGCACAATGAAATCGCAATCCGCGATTTCCCGACATGGTCGGAGCCGTTCGATTTAAGGGACGCATGTTCGAGGATATAAAAGAGTCGGGGTTTGGCATTTCGGGGTTTCTGTATACAAAGGAATTGTTGCATTAGAAGTCGCAATTTCGCGATACCCGATAGAGCAACGAGGAAGTGGTGATGTGGAGGAGAGAGCTCACACGTGCATCGGGGTTTGGCATCTCAGGATTCTAAGTGACGAGAAAATCACGCCAGGAGAAGTCGCGAAACTTTGAAACGCAACGGTCCTAGAGTCATAGCCAGGTGTCAACCCATATCGGGGTTCGGGACTTGGAAGGGTCCGTGGACAAGTGCTACAAGAATCGTGATATCTCGACACGTGATTTATCGATCACTACAGGAGTGTGGGCCGTAGGCACCAGAGTAAGGGACAGGTGTTGGAAGGTCAACCCTCACTGGAGTCAACGCCAAGTGGCATCGAAAATCGGGATTTGGGAAATTGGGAATCGCGGGGACAAGGAGTCCATGTGTTGTGAAACTCCGAACCCCAAAACCCCGATGAGAGGTTTGATTACGGTCATAAGGTAGAGGTCACATGAACCTCGGCATAGTCGAGGGGCCTAAGGAAAAAGGTGCATCAGGAAATCGGGGATCAAGAGTTCGTGAGGACAGGAACTTATGTCGTCGGGGATCACGAAACCTTGATACCCGAAACCTCAATTGGGAACTGTGCCACGTGGACACATGGAGTTGTACCGCCTGCCAAAGGGACCCGATGACATCGTTGAAAATGATGTGGATCCTCATGAACTTTCCACGTGTCACCGTGGTAGTGGGCGATAGTTGTGTTGTGGACCTGTAGGGAAGAGTGAGTCGGAATTTCGGAAGTCAGGGTTTCGAGAACAAAGCGAGTCTGAAAGACTCGAGGGCTGAGACCCCAAAACTTGAATTCTCGAAATGCCGAAAAGATGGAAGCTCCGAAAACCCTAAGTCCTGGGTACCGAAACTCAAGGTCTCGAATGTCCCGAAATATCAAAAATTNGTCGGGGATCACGAAACCTTGATACCCGAAACCTCAATTGGGAACTGTGCCACGTGGACACATGGAGTTGTACCGCCTGCCAAAGGGACCCGATGACATCGTTGAAAATGATGTGGATCCTCATGAACTTTCCACGTGTCACCGTGGTAGTGGGCGATAGTTGTGTTGTGGACCCGTAGGGAAGAGTGAGTCGGAATTTCGGAAGTCAGGGTTTCGAGAACAAAGCGAGTCTGAAAGACTCGAGGGCTGAGACCCCAAAACTTGAATTCTCGAAATGCTGAAAAGATGGAAGCTCCGAAAACCCTAAGTCCTGGGTACCGAAACTCAAGGTCTCGAATGTCCCGAAATATCAAAAATTGAAGTTTTGGACATCCGTAAAACACAGAGCCAGACAGAGCTCAGAAAACCTTGTGAAGTTGAAATGTCTTTCACTCTTGTTCGTATTAGTTATAAATGTTGTGGATTGTTTGTGAAGGTTTAAATGGCCTGACAAATTTCAAATTTGATTGCACAATGTGTGTGCAGAGTTAATGGAGGGCAGTACTCCAGATAACCAACGTTGAATATGGAGTGGGGAAAGGTATGGACTACCCCTGAAATAGAAGACAAACATGAAGGAAAGGATGTTAACCTGGGAGTTGAGGGATCGAATTCCAATGGGCATGGAAAGGAGAAGGATAAGGAAGAACACATAATGAAAATCCTTGAAGGATTGCAAAGAGAGGCCAAAGCTCACAGAGATGATAGCCAAAAGCTCATGAAAGTCAGAGATCGGTAGGGCGCCCTAAACTTAAAATTTTTGAAGAGTCTGGAAAGAATAGAGAAGAACCTCGAGAAAGGAAGAGACTTCAATACGACGGAGAGTCGCAGAACCCATGGGAGAAGAAGTAGGTCAAGGAGTGGTAGCCGACAACTTAGTCTCTCCCAAAGACCTTCTGACGGTAAGACACACGGTAGTTCAAGCCCATCACCTACCAGAAAACATCGAAAATCTTGAAGGGAGGAATTGAAAGGAGAGATGAACAAGATTAAGCCTCCAACATTCGATGGAGAACATAAGAGGGAAGAAGATGCCGAGACATGGTTGCTTGGCATGAAGAAATACTTCCAATTGCAGAATTATTCCACCCATGTAGAAGGAAGGATTGCAATGTACCAACTGAAAGGAAAAGCATCCATGTAGTGGGATCAGTTTGTACAGGTGCAGCACATCAGAGAGAAAGAGGTCACTTGGAAGGAATTTAAGAGGTATTTCGAGAAGAAATACCTGACTAAAAGATACTATGACATAAAGATGAAGGAGTTCTTTGAACTCAAGTTGGGCAGTATGACTATGGATGAGTATGAACGAAGTTTTCTGGAACTGCTGAAGTATGTTCCATTTATCAAAGACGAGGCTGTTAAAATTCAGAGGTACCTGAGTGGACTGCCACCTTCTATTGGTGAAAAAATTCAATATGATGATCCTAAGACTATGGAAGAAATGATAAGAAGGGAGAAATGCTTATACGAACAACAAAGAGAAAAGCCTACCTTTCGGAAGGCTTGGGATGACCAGAAGAGGTTTAAGAAAGAACAGAGGCAGAAGGAAGACAAGCCTTCCTTTTTTCGAAATAGTCGTCAGGGACAGCCATCGTTTAGAGAGCCAAGAAGGACTGAAGAGGGAGCACAAAGACAGAGACTGACGCCCATTCAGTGTTGGGGCTGTTAAGGAAACCACAAGTATAGAGATTGTCCTCATCAAAATGGTAAAGCGAGAACTGTACATACTGTTCAACAAGCTGAAACAGTGGAGGATATGGGCAGCAGAATGCCAAGGATCTATGCAGCCCTGGACAATAAGCAAGCGGAATTTCAATCACACATGATTGAATTGGGAGGTATGATCAACACCCGACCACTTGTTATTTTAATTGATTCAGGGGCTAGCCATAGTTATGTAGATCCTAGAGTGGTGGAAGGATTTAATCTAACAAAGAGAAAACATGAGAAGTCTTGGTTAGTACAGTTAGCCACAGGGACCAAGAAGAAGGTCACTGAATTGGTTAAGTCCTGTTCAGTGGACATGAAAGGAATGAGCACTAAGGTTGAATTGAACATTCTGCCTTTAGGCTCATATGATTGCTTAATTGGGATGGACTGGTTGGACCGGCACCATGCCCTTCTGGATTGTCTAAATAAGAGGTTCACATGTCTGAACGAAGAGGGAAATCAGGTAACAGTCCAAGAAATTCCCAGAGCCGTAGTTGTGAGGGAAATCTCAGCTATGCACCTGAAGAAATGTTACCGGAAAGGCTGTCAATTATTTGCAGCCCGGGTGGAAGAAGCATTCCAAGATGCGATCTCAAATTTGGAAGACCACAGGGTACTCAAAGAGTTTGAGGACANAAAACATGAGAAGTCTTGGTTAGTACAGTTAGCCACAGGGACCAAGAAGAAGGTCACTGAATTGGTTAAGTCCTGTTCAGTGGACATGAAAGGAATGAGCACTAAGGCTGAATTGAACATTCTGCCTTTAGGCTCATATGATTGCTTAATTGGGATGGACTGGTTGGACCGGCACCATGCCCTTCTGGATTGTCTAAATAAGAGGTTCACATGTCTGAACGAAGAGGGAAATCAGGTAACAGTCCAAGGAATTCCCAGAGCCGTAGTTGTGAGGGAAATCTCAGCTATGCACCTGAAGAAATGTTACCGGAAAGGCTGTCAATTATTTGCAGCCCGGGTGGAAGAAGCATTCCAAGATGCGATCTCAAATTTGGAAGACCACAGGGTACTCAAAGAGTTTGAGGACATGTTTCAGGAGGTGCCTGGACTACCTCTGAAGAGGGACATCGATTTTTCTATAAATCTAATGCCTAGAGCAGCTCCAGTTTCGAAAGCTCCTTATAGGATGAGTACGCCAGAGCTGAAAGAGTTGCAATTGCAGCTCGAAGAGATATTAAAGAAAGTTTACATTCGTCCCAACGTGTCACCATGGGGAGCCCCAGTCCTATTCGTGAAGAAGAAAGATGGGACGATGAGGCTGTGCATCGACTTTCGACAGTTGAATAAAGTCACTGTCAGGAACAAATATCCTCTGCCAAGGATTGATGATCTTTTTTATCAGTTAAAGGATGCGAAAATATTCTCAAAAATAGATCTTAGATCTAGATATCACTAAGTGAGAATAAAAGATGAGGACATCAGCAATACCACCTTTAGAACAAGGTAAGGTCACTATGAGTTTACAGTGGTGCCATTTGGATTGTCCAATGCGCCTGCTATCTTCATGTGCTTAATGAATGGAGTGTTCAGAAATTATCTAGACAAGTTTGTCATAGTATTCTTGGATGATATCTTGGTGTATTCCAAGACAGAGGAAGAAAATGAACAACACTTGAGAATGGTGCTGCAGGTACTGAAAGAACACCAGCTTTACGCAAAACTGAGCAAGTGCTCATTTTACCAAAAGCATATCCATTACTTGGGACACATTATATCAGAGGAGGGGATCGTTGTGGATCCTGAAAAGGTACAGGACATTCGAGAATGGCCAGTGCTAAGAAATGTGGCGGAAGTTAGATCTTTTATGGGTCTGGCAGGTTATTATAGGAGGTTCATAGTCGGATTTTCAAGGATAGCTCATGCTATCACTTCCTTGCAAAGGAAGAAGAAGAAGTTCCAGTGGAATGAACAATGTGAGAGCAGCTTCTAGCAATTGAAGCAGCTGCTCACTAGTGCTCCAATCCTAAAGATTATTGATCCAATTAAGGATTCCATAGTGTGTACGGATGCGTGTAAGGAAGGGCTGGGAGGAGTTCTCAGCCAAGAGGGATCTGTAATTTGTTATGAATCCCGAAAGCTGAAAGAGCATGAAAAGAATTATGCCACTCATGATTTAGAGCTGGCAGCAGTTGTCCATGCCTTGAGGAAATGGAGACATTACCTCATGGGAAAGAAATTCGAGTTGAGAACAGACCATAACAGTCTGAAGTATTTATTTGATCAGCCAACTTTAAATGCCAGGCAAATCAGATGGCTGGAATTTCTGTGCGAATATGACTTTGATATTAGGCATATCAAAGGGAAAGATAATAAAGTGGCTGATGCACTCAGCAGAAAAGTGCATGAATTACATGCTACAACCATTAGCATGTACAGAACTGAGTTGAAAGACAGAATTCTTGAAGCCGCAAATGTTGATTTGCAGTACAAAAGACTTGTAGCAAAGCTACAGCAGCATGATAAACCACAAACCAAGGAAAGTTATACCTTGGGAAGTGATAGTTTACTTCTTTATAAAAATAGAGTGTATGTACCTAATGATCGAGAATTGAAGCTGGAAATTCTAAAAGAAATGCATAATGTGACTTATGCTGGTCATCCTGGATATCAAAAGACCGTGGCAGTAGTCAAAAGCCATTATTTTTGGCCAGGTTTGAAGAAGGAAATTGCTGAATACATCGCCAGATGTATGGAATGCCAGAAGGTCAAGGCTGAGCATAGACACCCAGCAGGGTTGTTGCAGCCTTGACCTATTCCTGAGTGGAAATGGGATGTGGTAACTATGGATTTTATCACAGGATTGCCTAGAACAAGCAAGCAGCATGATTCAATCATGGTGGTGGTGGACAAGATTACTAAAGATGCCCATTTTATTCCACTAAAAACCACCCAGAGAGCAGTAGATGTTGTTGATATCTTTTTAAAAGAAGTTGCACGCTTGCATGGAATTCCTAAGACAATTGTGTCTGATAGGGACCCGAAATTCACTTCGAATTTCTGGAGAGGACTGTTCAAGGGATTCGGAATGAATCTGAACTTTAGTACAACATATCATCCCGAGTCTGATGGACAGATAGAGAGAGTAAACAGAGTCATAGAAGACATGCTGAGAATTTATGTGATGGATAAACCATCAAGGTGGGAAGACTACCTGCATTTGGTAGAATTTGCCTACAATAATGGGTACCATGCATCATTGAAGATGAGCCCATTTGAAGCGCTTTATGGAAGAAAGTGCAACACTCCAGTGAGCTGGGATAATCCAGTGGACAGAATAGTAGTTGGACCTGAACTACTCAAAGAGATGGAAGATCAAATGATAAAAATAAAAAAAAATCTAAAAACTGCCCAGGACAGGCAGAAAAGTTATGCTGATAGTAATAGAACCCATAGAGAATTCAAAGTGGGTGACCATGTTTTCCTGAAAGTGAAAACTAATAGGAGTTCCCTGAAATTAGGAAGTTGCGCCAAGTTTGCAGCAAGATTTTGTGGGCCATTTGAGATCCTGGAAAGGATTGGGCCAATTGCATACATGCTTGCATTACCTGCATCTATGAATGTACATAATGTGTTTCATGTTTCACTGCTTAAGAAATATGTACCTGATGCTAATCATGTTATCGATTGGACTGTGATTCAGGTGGAACCAGAAGGTGTTCTGCAAGCGCATCCTGTGCACACATTGGATAGGAAAAGAAAGCAGCTCCGGAATCGAGCCATAGGGCTTGTAAAGGTCCAGTGGACCTGGTACGGTCCTGAGGACGCGAAATAGGAGCATGAAGAAGTTATGCGGGTAGAGTACCCGCATCTTTTTGAAAATTTTGAATGACACACAGAGGCAGTGTAAGTTGCACTAAGGACAGTGAAAAAATAAGGGGAGGGGGATTCTAGTGTCCCCAAGGCCGAGCCCCGATGTAAACTATGATCTGAAAGAGATTGTAAATATGTGTTATAGGCTGGTGAGCCAAGTTTTGTATAAGCCAGTAGGCTTGAGTGTTGATTAGGCCAGAGAGCCTAAGGGTTGAAGGCCAAGGGCCTGGATTTTGTATCTGTATGTATGCAACACATCAATAAAATATAAACACCCGCCAGGTGCAGATCGACCACGATGAATGAGTGATGGGGGACTGAGCGTCCACAGAGTGGGAAAGGGATTAGGGGCTGAAAGGTGGAAAAAGGGGCTGAGTGTTGAGCCTAGGGGCTAAGCCTAGGGGGCTTAGGCCTGAAATAATATTTTAATATTACTTCCAAAAAGATCCATGTGCATATTATTTTATCCTAAGTTCCTGGCAAGGGAGGGAACGTGCAAAGGGGATGGACGCTGTGGAATGCATGTAGTTCCCTTGGTGACAAGTGTCAACCCTGGTGCATGCAAATATAATCGCCGAGATGAACCATGTGAGGGGATCTTTTTCCATTCGGACCCGAACCTCTGAGTGTGGAACCGGTACGACCTCTGTAAGAATACCCTGGTTCATCCCTGAAAGCGGAAAATCCTGTGTGGACTTCTGAAATACCTTGGTACAAATCCTATTTGAACAGTTCAAACCTGTGTTGACCCTGCATGAATTGTTTGTCACGCGTTCCTGAGAACCCGAGTGTGAGTCTATCCCGTGTTGTCGGATTGAGAAGTAAGAAGTGACCTGCCATTGCTGAACCAGTTAGAAAGACCGAGTCTGTATTCCCGATTGTCTGTGGTGGTCACGCAGTGCTGGTCTACACGTAGCATACTGGCCAGAGTAAGCCTGTGTTGAGCTTGCGTATGAACTCTCTCCAGGTGAGGGAGGTGGTGGATGTTGGAAGAGGCAAGTTGTCAGGCCTGCGAGCAACTCTTTCCAGGTGGAAGAGTTTGCTGGGAAGTGTTTCTTCCAGAGAGTGTCCAGCACCAGCTACGGGCTCTGAGACTTCCTGATCCGGCCTGTTGCTGAGACCCAGAGGGGAGGTTAGCACCGATGGAATGTGCGTGTGAAGGTGTATACTCCTGGGAGGAACAGGCATGTGGGGAATGAGGGTCTGGTAGTAGTGGGCGTAAGATGGCATCTTTGGGAACAATCCTTCCAGATATTTCTGTGTTGTCTTCCCTGTAACCTCAGCCTAGCCTAGGATTCCTTGCCTTGGGGTGGAGCTTGGTCCCAGCTCGGGGGTGACCCACTGTTGAGCTGATGAACATTGTGGTCTAAGACTGGGAAGTTCGTGGAAGGCCTGCACTTGGTTGGTGATTTCTACAACTGTTAAAAGATAAGTATTTGAATTATTCTTTAATCATGTTTTGCATGACCGTGTTGTTTATGTATCATGTTTTCCACTGTGTAAAGGAATTGTTGTTAAATGGTATGGAATGTTTAATTATAGCAGTAACAAGATATGTTTTACTCTGTAATTTAAATGTGTTTAATTGTGTTAAATCCATGTGATTATACTGACCTGTGTTTATTATTAAAAAGTGTGTACAAATTGGTATCTGAGCGCGAGTAAGCTCCAAACTGTGAAAAGGGTACACTACATCTAATGCCCAATCAATATTCTCAACTAACATCGAAGCATATTTCGTTCCTAATCTACTTCCATATTCCATCCTATCCTTTCCTCTGTTGAACTAAGATGGAGCATCAACTATATTGACCTAACTCTAGATAGAAACCATAAGCGAAAGTGTCATACATCTCGAACAAGCTTCCCCAACAGGAAACTAACAGTCACCATCACACGTCTAGGGGAGCGTGAATTCACACAACCCTCCCACCACTCTAGGTTTCGGAGGATAAACGATGGGAAATACCTCCACCCCTCCTCATAGAACTAGGGTCAACACAACTAGCAGTCGTCATCACACGTTTAGGGGAGCATGACTTCACACATCCCTCCCACGACTCTAGGTTTCGAAGGATAAAAGGTGGGAAATACCTCCACCCCTCCTTATAGAACAAGGTTCAACACCCTACATCAAGCCCTATTGTGCAACTACTTTTCTTAGAGTCACATCATCAAACAACCACTTTGGGAAAGTCGTGCATCCTGTCAAAACCATACTTACCACAGATCATATAAATATTTGAAACCATAAATTAAATCATAAGTAAAACTTATAACATACACTATCTTCTTGATGTCTACGATGTCCATGTTACCTCATCATTGTAGTCATTTGGGTATCACATAGCTCATCAACCTGTAGGTTAGTTCACCAATAACTCATATCTATGTATATACATCATAATTTTATATAAGAATCCATATCTGTATTGGCGTTCAATTAAGAAATCTATGTTTATTTTTATCATGGCTTGCCTCTGTTATGCATTCACAACATAACTTTGAGTTGATATCCATGTACATAAATTCCATATCTTAATTTTCATGTTTAAACAAATCAAAGAGTTATCATCATCATGAGCATATAGCAATGAAAATAATAGTATGCAACACATAAATAGGTCAAGATGTACACTTGTCACATGTCTATATGAACATTGTTGAGTCCAAATGTTTGTTTAAGCAATGAATTACTAACATGAGAAAAAACAAAGTTCTAACTACCTAAATCCAAAATATGGGGTTTTACATACACCCACCCTTCAAGAAACTTCGTCACGAAGTTATATTCATTCAAAATATGAGTAGAATTTATGACACAACTTCTATTTGTCTTTCCTGATAGCAAACCTTGTGTGATATTGGTCCCATTGGACCATGACTTGATTAAAACATGTCGAGGATATTAATATATTGATTGCAACTACACCTATTTAGTAGGCACCTTACTATGTCTTGACTCTATTTTATTACCATTGGTAATTAAATTAATGAAAGGACATGCTTCTCTTATAGATTTATTCTTCCTAAGTTCTATACTATTTTGATAGCCAATTAGAATCTTATCTCATTATTGGTTCTTTAGTTAAGTGAATCTTATATTGAGTTCGATTATAATTTCATTAATCCAAGCATATAATTCCACCTAGAATATCTTAAAAATTATAGCCAATTATTATTGACTTTACTATCACTGTAACTTGAGTGATACAGTACATATGCCATCACATAATTTCCCATGCTTAGGGACATTGAATAAGATACTGCTAAACGATTGTCATTTGATGTCCTCACTGAATATGTTTTATTTAATTTTTTCGTCATTGTTCTCAATCTCACTTTCCTCTTAAGTCATTAGAATTAGATGTCAACCAAGTTAAATGTGGACTATGGGATTCTCTTCATCATAGTTAGGGAAAATCATGATTTCTATCCAAAATTAACTATTACAAACGTCCATATATCTAAAGAGCACCATATTGACATGTGGTCTAGTGAACATTTCTAGATCAAGAATAGGTTTACTATAAGTATCTATTCCAAAATAAAGGGACACCCCCTCTTCACGAAGCATTCTCTCCAAAGAACATCAACCCCTTTCATGAGTGCTCTCTTCATATTCAATATTCAAGCATATTCAATAGCTTGGGCACATCTTCCACACAGGCTTCATCTTTAACTTGTGTTCTTCATCAACCAACATCTATTAAGGTACTTATCACTCATCCTATTAATGTTATAGATCCTTCACAATATATACCCCAGCTCTAGTACTCTGGTACAATTAAATAAAAATCATCAATTAAACACAATTTGACTTAACATCACGTTGGCAGATAGGAACTAGTCAATATAATTAATCACACATTATGATATAAATAAACATATTATCATGATGTTTTGCTTATCATTCTAAACTCAAGTTATAGGTTCACAACATAGGCCCACTTACATTATACCATATCACCACACTAACCTAGGTAATTAATTAAAGACAATCCATAATTGCTATTGTGGTAGACTTGGCACAACAACCTCTCTAGGCTCAAGACTTTCCCACTCACACTTAAGTATAAAAGCAACCCAAGTGCATAAGATACAATCCTAAGCTATAAAAACCTTCAATAGCACACCACACCAATTTCTCCATTAACTAAGTAATATTTTACTAGCCAATGGTAAATTGTTACATGACCTTTCCTCTATTGAGAATAAGTATCACCGGAAAGGTCATAAAATTAATCTATATATTCTCACACACAAGACATATAATGCACAATAATTAAGAGTAGAACACATCATTAGTTGTTTTTGATAATCCTAAATATTATGGAGACCATAACATTCGTTGACCTCCCCATGAAGCCCACCACTTTTTGCCTCACAAGTTGTCATTGTCTCTCTTGAAATGATGATACATCCTTCACTCTTAGGAATGTTGAGATTCGTTACTTTAGATGATTCTACCCAAGCCCTCGCATCCACTAGCATAGTGTCCTTTACCATTTATACAAATTCATACGCATGCCTATGATTTCACTTGAAACAAGGTTCAGTCCTCGCCTCCCACTTACTCATTAAGTGGAGGAAGACCCCTAAGCTATACATCATCCACTCTAAAAAAAGTTTAATTATAATGTGCAAATCAAGTTCTTCATTCTCCACTCTAAGAACTCGATTCCACAACCAAACTTGTAGAAGTTATATAATACTACACTTACATTCCTTCTCATGCTGACAATGCCATACACCACAACTTAAGTTATAAGTTTATAGTTTGAATATAAATAACACATTCCATTTACCCTAATCTAAAACCACTTATTAATTTGCTCAACTTATACAATATAAGTATTGTTTGATATATTTATACATCATTATTACTTCTCTTTATTATTGTGAAAACATTATATATATATATATATAAAATTTTAAAATATAAAATTGTTTAATATTACTTTCATATGATATTATCATGGTCATGGATACCAGAACTTTCCTAACTCTTCATTAATTTTATTTTTTTGGTTTATTTTTTATTATTATTATTTTCATCATTTATTAATTTTAAAAATCGCTTTTTACAAACAAATTTAGCTTTACTATCTATATATATAATTGTTGAATTCCTCTTAATAATTTTCCATTTCTCTAAGCTTTTAAAACATCTTTCTCATCTAGTTTCCATGAAAATGATGCACTAATCTTTTATAACTTTTACAGAAATTTACTATGAAAATAAATAAATTAATTGAATTTTCAAGTTTATAATTGTCCACGTACATATGGACAACGACACTCCAGAAAAATTGTAACTAAATATGTTTGCATTGTCTATTTTTAAACATCTTATCCTTTTTAACAACAATATGTGTGTGCATTGTTTATTCTTAAAAAATATGTCAATATCAGTGCCAAACAACATTAGCAATTTATTTACTAAATACAATAAAACCCATGCATTGCATTGCTCATATAATGACCTTTTCAATTCCAAAATAAAAAATATTTTATAATTAATTTAAATTCAATAAAAAAAATAATTAAAATGAAATGAATATGAGATTAACTTTATTTCATGGTTGCATCTATACATTGTTATCTTTAGGCTTAAATTAGGCTTAAATTATCATATAAATTGTGTAAATAGTTAACTAAAATTTGTTCCACCAAAAGTTAGAGGCGAAGATAATAACAAAATGATGAGTGTAAAAGATATGATGATGTTATAATAAATTATTTTTCTTATTTTATTATTGTTATATTTTTTTTATAAAAAGTATGATGGTGCGTGTAGCAATGATATTCTTAGAGAATTCAAGATATAAGAATTGTTGAGCTACATGTACATGTTCTAGGATTCGATGTGATAAAGGTCTAAATATTAATGGGAGTAGTAGGAAGGGTCAAGATAAATAGCTTCAAGCTTTTATTAGACAAATTTCTTGGGTTTTCAATAGATTAGATACATATTTATGTTAGAGTACAAATTAAGTAATAGATAGAGTGCACGATAAGTAATAGAGTGCACGTGTTTCACTGCACAATGGTTGAATAGTCAATAATTTAAGAGAGTAGGTAGAACGATGCCTAAATCTCTATTTAGGCTTAGAATGACAGCTTGTAATGGAAGCACCAAATTAATTATTAAAGATTTAATTTAGAGACGAGTTTGGTCCTCCCCCACCTTTCTCCATCCATTTTTTTTTTGCTACATGTGGCTTTATGAAGTTTCGGAGGGATGTAATCTTATGACTCAACATCATCCTTCTTGATAGGTCTAGTCTAAGTGATGGGATAGTTGGCATGTATACAAGATGGCCTTATCAAGGATGAATCGTACTAATTATTAGGTGAGGTTTAGATTTTGTAAATCTGTATTGAATTCAAGGACAAATCAACTGAAATTTGGGAAATCCAAAGAAGACGACCGCACGCCTTTTATCTTACAGTTTTATATTTAATTTGTATATGTTGTTAGACCTAGGAACTGAATATGCATTGGTAACCATCCTATTTGTTGCTCGGTGGAATTATCGTTTTAAGTGGGAAATCACTAGCTAAGCCTTGTCATTTCTCACTATTCTGTCCACTCCCTATTAATGAAGGGTATTATTTAAAGACAACTAACAAACAAGAACGTAAGGTTGTCGATCAATGGTAATACCAGTTCCAACGTCCATCCCTATACTACTACCACTATTAATTAAACTCCACATCCACCTTCCCAAATGATATCAAGACTCATCGAAAGCTTATACGAGTCAGTGACATAGGGTGACCTTCTGCCAACATATAAAACTCCCTATGATAGAGCGAAACTGCCGATGGGTGTCTAATCCACATCCACATTATGACTTGGGCCTGGTGCCTAGCCTCTTTGTGTTGGGATATGTGTTGTAGTCAATCATGCAGATCCATTCATTTAGCCATTTGGAACTCCTCTTCATCACCTGGCGGCGGTCGTTGCTGCAACACTATACCCACCATTTCCATGGATTGTTTTGTTAAAAGTATCCCTGCTATCTACATCTACTGGTGAGGTAATGAAAGGCCCACACACTACCCAGACGCAGAGAATACGTGCCCCATGTTACATTTCTTACTGAACAAATGTGGGCTGTGCTAGTCCAATCTCTCAACAGTTCTCAAAAGAAGGTCATTATGTGGTCGTACAAGATCCACTCATACAGCCCAACAAGTGATCTGTTCTAGGGTTTCGAAAAAAAAAGGGACAATGGTGTTCAGTGCAGAGTGAGGGTTCAGCGATGAAACCTTTGTACTGTGGAAACATAGATTATGAGGCAAACGCTTGTTTGGAAAATATGGAAGAGTTGAAATGATTGATATGAAATCAGATGGATTTGGTTCATAATGGCATAAACAATATAGAAGCTACCTATAGTTTTCAATACTCTACGTCTTGGGGCATCAGTGGCTGGAAGCAGCTTTAATATCCTCTTTTTGATCTCAATCTCAGGTTCTGTCAATATATAGAGCTCGTTGAGCTAACCATGAATCAGAGACAAATCATTTTTAAAGTACATTTTCTGTTCACACCCACATTTCCATTCCAAATTTTCTCAAGTCTCCAATTCGCAGTTTTCTTGATTCAATCTTGATATAAACTGGGTCATGGTTTCCCGTTCCTTTGTTCCTTGTCTTTAGGATTTTGTATTAAACCACATATTCTGTTATTTGAAGAACAGGGTTTGAGTTTTGGTGGGTTTTAATCCACACACATGTATTGTTTTGATTCTCTGTATGAAACCTTGAATGATTTCGGAAGAATAGATTTGTAATCACAAAGAAGATGGCATCATCTGTGAAGCATGAGCACCTTGTGCTAAAGACAGAGGAGGATCCTGAGACCGTCAATGTGGGCTCTTGATCTCTTGATAGAAGCCTTCCTAATCAATGATTGTGAGGATGGAGATTGCTAGAAGGCCTAGAGGCGGGTATAACCAGGGCCATTGTGCCAAGCCATGTAGAAATATTCCTAGGGAGAAATATTCCCAGGTGTTCTTGTATCGGCCTAATAGTGAGGGCTCCGAGGGTTTGATTCTTGTTATTATTCGATTTCATCATGGCAGACCAGATTTTATTTGAAGGACGAAGATCAGAGGGTTTGATTCTTGTTATTATTCGATTTCACCATGGCAGACCATTTTTTCTTTGAAGGACGTAGATCAAAGGAAATTCACTATCATTTCTCCCATTTCTTGGATTCATAACCAGAAGTTTCTACTTCATTTCATTCCTGTACGAGCCCCTAGATACTATTTTGGCCGCTGCGAGTTTGATGTTGTTAATGGGAGGAGGCAGGTCAAACCTACTACCCGATTCTTTCAAATCGTCGAATTCTTTTAGTTCGTGGAATAGTTTGTTCGCTTGTTTATTCACCAATACAACTTCAGAGTTTGAATTTTCCACTAACTCCATGATTTTCCATTCTTGGCAACATGCCTGTATGCATTCATTCATGGTATCAGTGGAACGAGTGGCAGAGGATTCGCCAGAACCCTGATAAAATGGAGAGAGATCCATTAGAGAGAGTGCCAGAACCCTGATTGTTGTGTGCAATAAGTCCGTCATGGGATCTCCTTCCTACACTTGGCACTTAGTTTGTGCCATATCCCGATTTGTATGTTGTGTTGTATCTATGGGACCTTCATGGAAAGAACATGGTTCAAAAGTTGGAAGGCCATATAGACATTGTTATCTATGTTTCTTGTAGTCCCATTGACAATAAGATCACTTATGGTGCTTTGGACAATGATAGAGTTGTAAAGCTTTGGGTTCAATATAAAAACTGAAGCTTGTGGGAGCACAACATGGTGTATATGGATTGTAAATGTATGCAACTAATGGAAAATAAAATGTTGAATGCTTAGAAGGTTGTTTATTATATTTATCTATGTGTTGCAATGGGAGAAGTGCATTTCAATAGTTAGGTCACGGCTCATATTGACTTCTATCTTGACTTGACTTGAGTTTGTCACTTTTTGTGCTTTAGAAAACTAGGAATATAAATTCAAGTTCCAAATCTGTATCATGTGTTACTATTTCAATAACTTTCTTCATACAATTTTGTTTGGACAGAAGAATAATTTTCTTTCGTGTTTCTCTGATCAACCACGGGATTTGCAACTTGATCCCTCCTGTTTTTTTTTTTTTAGTAATCAAATATTGCTTCCTTTCAAGTTTGTAACAACCCAAATTGGATTGTAGATGAAAAATGCAAAATCTCAGTGTTGTCATTGGTCAAGCCCAGGTTTCAGCTTTTGAAACCAGGCTCTGATACCATATTTAAAGCCCCTCTACATGATGCTAAGCAATTAATCATTTAGTAAATACATACACAATAACAACTTTTTTTTAGCATAATTTCTTTGGTTTTCATTTACACAATTCTTCTATATTTGCTCAATGATAAATCTATATAACATGATGAAATAAGTAATATGTTAACTCTATGATTTAGAACTTAAAACAAAAGTATATACAAATATCAATAAGAAAATACCACCGAAAAATACCTCCTCCTTAGCTTGTCAAAGCTCATCGGTTTTAATTATATAGTCTTGGGCACTTCCAAGCATTTTTTCCCACTTTCCCAGGGTGAAACAATGAAATCCTCCCAGCCAACTAGGATCCTAGCCGACTTCCTAGCTCGAAGAAACCTTTTGGTTTCTTGTCCTTCCATGCCCGTGACTCAAAGAACAGCAAAGCACCAATCCTCAAACAAAACGATCATAAGAAATATATCTTCCAAAGAGTTCACAACCTCTCATCATGCTCCAAACTTTCCAATTCCCCCTCCTCACCACTTCTCCTCCCTATTTATCAAGTTTCCATACACCCTTCCCGAAGTCTCCTCAACCACCCTCATTATTATCCATCAACCTCCCTTATCTAGATATTTTGGGAAAATATTAAAATAAAGATAAACATAAATGACTTGCATTAAACAACAATAAATAAAATGAAAAGTCTTTCTTCTCATGCTAGCTAATAAATGTTATTTGATAATTTTCCCCAAAATGTACATAACACCCCACCATGCTCATTTAGTTCAACATACCCACTCTCTATCAAAGTCAAGAAGGTATTTAATGCTTCTAGATATTTTGTATGCAATATAATTTACATATTCAATAAACATTCAATTAAATAGTTAATAATTTACTTTAATAATTAAGACATTAATTACTTATACTAGTGTACATGGGTAGGGTATGTGTGCATAGCTAGCGGACACATATCTCATGTATGTACTAACGATAAACAATCATTGCCTCTAGTGCATAGTTCCTATATGATCACTAAGACATGTAGGACAATAGATCAAGTAATGCATCATTTAATAATCTTAATGAACTAAATTACACCAATTCATCAATAACTCATTGTCACACTTAAAATATCAATAGGAAATCAAAGAGGGTTTTAAACAGGGTAGGAACCAATTGAGTAAACAATAGTGGCATCTCTAATCCCCAATCATTATTCTCAACTAACATCAAAGCATCCTTCCTTCCTAACCTACTTCCATATTCCATCCTATCCTTTCCTTTGTTGGACTAAGATGGAACGTCAACTAGATTGACCTAACTCCAGATAGAACCCATAAGCGGAAGTGTCATATATATCGACCAAGCTTCCCCAACAGGAAACTAACAGTCGCCATCACACATCTAGGGGAGCGTGACTTCACACAACCCTCCCACGACTCTAGGTTTTCAGAGGATAAATGGTGGGAAATACCTCCATCCCTCCTCATAGAACTAGGGTCAACAGAACTAGCAGTCGTCATCACATGTCTATGGGAGTGTGACTTCACATAGCCCTCCCACGACTCTAGGTTTTGGAGGATAAAAGGTGGGAAATACCTCCACCCCTCCTTATAGAACTAGGGTCAACACCCTACATCAAACCCTATTGTGTAACTACTATTCTTAGAGTCATGTCATCAAACAACCACTCTGGGAAAGTTGTGTGTCCTGTCAAAACCACACTTACCACAGATCATAGCAATATTTGAAACCATAAATTAAATCATAAGTACAACTTATAACATACACTATCTTCTTGATGTCTACGACATCCATGTTACCTCATCATTGTAGTCATTTGGGTATCACATAGTTCATCAACCTGTAGGTTAGCTCACCAGTAACTCATATCTATGTATATACATCATAATTTTATATAAGAATCCATATCTGTATTAGCGTTCAATTAAGAAATCTATGCTTATTTTTATCATGGCTTGCCTCTATTATGCATTCACAACATAACTTTGAGTCGATATCCATGTACCTAAATTCCATATCTTAATTTGCAAGTTTAAACAAATCAAAGAGTTATCATCATAATGAGCATATAATAATGAAAATAATAGTATGCAACACATAAATAGGTCAATATGTACACTTGTCACATTTCTATATTAACATTCCTGAGTCCAAATAGTTGTTTAAGCAATGAATTACTAGGATGAGAAAAATCAAAGTTCTAACTACCTAAAGCCAAAATATGGGGTGTTACAAATTGTGAGGATGTGAATTACATTTACTTCTGAAATCAATTGTGGCCCTGTTTTCTAAACCTAAATGGTGATAGTGATATGAGATAATTGTAAAAAAATGAAACTTGTTTGTTAAATAATAGAATTAGTTATCTTATCCCTTGGGGCTAGTTCAATTGGAAAGTGTTGTGATATGAAGTGTTATGTTCGATGAGGTTCCGAGTTCAAATCCCCCTGATTTACCCGTGTCTATGGAAGGGTCATACATATGGTGCCTGTAGGTTATACTGGTAGCGTTCAGAATCGACCCCATGTCACGAGAGTATGAGACTGACCTAGTTATTGATTCCACTAGTGATAAAAAAAAAAAAAAAAACCAAAGANAAAAAAAAAAACATAATTAGTTATGTTTATTAATATTTTCTATCCATGGGAATGCTTTCATGGTTGAAAGGGTATTTATATTTTTATATATTTGTAACAAACCTCCCATTTTTCACGACATCAAACAAGGGTAATAAGGACATTATACTCTGCGTCACAACATGACGACGAACATGACGACGAACATGACGCATGCAACTACAACAACAACATGATGACCTAAGACGCACATCAAGCATCTGAAAGCAATGAAAGACAATCAACCGGCAAATACAAGACAAATGCCCACCCATCCTACCCTGCAATGGTTAGGACCTCCAGGACACATAAGCAATGCTCAAGCCCAGGTTCCCATCGATCTTGACCATTTAAGGTCTCAGGGCTAGCGACTGTTCTGAGGAACAAGGAGGTATCTAGGTCCCCTCAATCCCATCATAAGTGTCAAATCAAGGCTATATTATCGACCATACATAACCTTCAATTCCTCATGGTGCAAATAAAATAATCTACTATGATTAATCAATCTGACACGCAATATTTAAAAACAATTGAGCAAGTGGATAATACATGAAGAATAGCAAGAAACACAAGAGCATAACCACACTTTTTTACTTTGATATAAAACTCTTCTAATTATGATTAGTAACTTGTTAGGATCAAATTCATTCAATTCAAGCATTAGTTATCAAGCTATTCAACTCATGTAACAAGTACAACTCCTATGTAGCTCACTATGTATCATAAGGAAATGAATTATCTTACTTAAGTGATAAATTAAGAATTCAATACCAAATTCCAAATCCATTCTTTTTTACAAGGTAATCAAGAATTCAATACTTTTATCATGCAAGTGTCTAAGACCTAAAATTACAAGTGTCAAGGATTATAAATGTACAATGTTACTGTATCTAGATAAAATTCTAATTACATTGGGAACTAGATCAAAATGTGAATTCAAAACGTAAATGCAATCGATTTAAGATTCTAATTAAAGTTTTCTATTGTTAAATTGCATTTTAGAATCTAGAGATAAATTCAGTGGTTGAAAGACCATGGGAATAGTCAGATTATACATAACTAGCCACTCTAATCATTCTTTCCATATGTTAAACAAAATCAACACAAACGATATCCCACAAGGAAGAAAATGTATAACCGTTAAACTACAACTATCACAATTATCGAATTATCAGGATTATTTGTAAAGGAACTTCTGGAAATGGCAGAAGATTCGAAATAATGAATGAGGTACGGTGTCATCCATGTGAAGTTTAAGAGTGTCGATGCACGTCCCACTAATCTTCCAATAATCAGATAATTACAGATATAATCAGATAAATACCAAATAAACTATGCTTCCATTAATCAGATAAATACCAAATAAACTGTGCTTACATTAATCAGATAAATGGGTAAAAAGGGAACACACAATCTAAAGGAAAACATTCGAGAGAAATTAATTTAGAATTTTTACTCATCCAACCACTCAACTTAAAGGATTGTTGTAAAGTCGAGGGGTCAGGTGTCCGCAACCAGACATACAATTTATTCACATCAGAATTTCAAATAACCAGACTTTAAACCCATAAATTAAGTAAACAAGGAAGGATAGAGGGAACTTAATAAAAGTTCCATTCACCAAGCCTGGTTGTCATCCAATTGCGGAGAAGTAAAAAAAAATTAAAAAAAAAATGTAGAGCTCTTATGTAAACGTAGCCCAGAAATGCTACAGACACTCAAGGATTCTGAAAACGTAAGGGAGACCATTCGAGAGTGATTTACCACTCAGCACGTTGGGAGCTGGCATTTGTGGCTTACACCATCGACATGCATTCACTGGAAAAAGGAACATGAATTCTATGCGCCTGTCAGCCCCAAGGGTTGTACGCCCTTCAAGCAGGTGGAAACAACCAAATCTGCCACTGGCTACCATTTCGCTGAGGCATGAGGTAGGTTCTCTGAGTGCATCACTGCCAACGCTGAAGGAAATCTGAGTAAACGTCACTGTCAACGCTGAAGGAGATATTTCTATCTCTGAGGAGGAAGAGGCACAACATCCACAAAAGGGCATGGGATACAATCTAATGCTCAAGGATGGACAAAAATTCAGACATTAACAAAGTGTGGTGGGCGAATCACCAGCTGGTTGTAAATCTGGTGATCCGAGTGCAAGAGGAGCACACGGTTTCGAGGGTTAGGGTGCACCACAAGGGCGAGTAGTGAGTTGAGACTTAACACATACCACCACCAATTTAGTATCCATTCAAGACCAAGGTCAACATAAACAACAGGCTAAAGAGGACCACAAGAGTGTAGAGGTTCTTTTATGGAGAAGATGCGTTTTATTTTTTTTAAAGCGAAAATAGTCGAAAGGTTGTTCCTCTTCCAACGCGCATAAAATAAAAATCCAATGAATAAAGCAGGGCTTCACACACAAAAATTTTGCGAGTAGCTTCAATCAAACTAAAGGCTAAAAACATTGAGACCATAAATTGGAGAAGAAAAACATAGTGAACCAAAACATCCGAACGAAAGATAAATACTAAGCGAAAATAAGAAGGTGGAGAGACAGAAATGAGATCACAACCTGAGCAATCAAGAGTTAAACTCCCAAGCACAGAGAATAAGCAGAGGGAAAATTTAATCGCGGGCCAAAGGAATTACACACTCAGAACGACATGGACAGCAGTGTGGCACACTCAATATATGAATCACAGAGAAGAAATGAAAACACATTCATCATATAAACACAGAGTAAATGTCCAGCAAGATAAAAAGGCAAAGTAAATCGAGATAACACTAGGTATAAGCATGCCAATTCATTTACAATCAATATTCAGATCCAAGCATAAGGCCTAATGCATTCTACTCTACAAAATAAAAGAGCATATTGTTGCCTTATCGCCTGCTTCGAATGACGTCCCACGCTCCGTGCTCTCCCGCTCGCCTACTGAGACCTCACCGGTACCTCCCAACCAATGCTAGGGGTACTCTTCTTCCCCCTTAGCCCCCTGAGCCGCAAAGGGGCCACACACTCTCCAGAGGGTATGTCTAGCTCCTAGCTCGCCTCACAAGGTCGAGCTACCACTCCTCTCCGAGCTAGGTATCCCAACTCCCCACAAGTGCATCAGTCAGGTCGCTATTTCTACAGCGTAAAGTTACACAAACAGAAGATCCTCCTTTCTTCTTCTCCTTCCTTCATTATATAGAATTTCCCACCTCCTCTCTTTCCTAAAATCTCATTTAATTAAAGTTTTTTAAATAATTTCCTAAAAACTCTTCTCCGTACAAGTGTCCCTCATCCCCTATATTCCTCCATTAATTAATTTCTTTTATTAAGTAAATATCTTTAGTTCCCTCACCCACCTAGAGTTACTCCTAGAATCACTCCTATGTGTCCTTAGATTCCCTTACAGGTTTTAAAGGCTTTCCCTATTATGAAATTGCTAATTCAGTTTCAAATTAGAAAGTTCTTTAATGGTAGATTCTTTACTAAGTTGGTTTTCCGCTTTTTACCTTAAGTTCCCCTCTTTCCTTTTTAATGTTACCTCCTTTCCCTAGTTTCCTAATTTTTATATTTTCCCTCTTTCCCCTTTTTATTAGAGCTCAAAATGACAGTTGTGGAATTTAACCCCCTTTTCCCTTTTTATCATTAATTTAGTATCTTTTAAATTATCAAATGATAAAATAACTAATTCCATCTTTACTTTTTATATCCACATATTTTATTTCTTATTAGTAATTTAATTTCTTACTCCCTTCATGTTACAAAATTTATGAAGACCATAATTATTACTTAAGTGGTTTTTATTTTAAATTTTATTATTTTATTTTATTTTATCTATTTATTTATTTATTTTTATATTTTTATTTATTATTATTATTATTTTTTAAAGGTAGACAAAATTTTACCCCTGGTGAAATTTTAGACTTAGTACTTAAATTCTGTACTGGGCAACATTTAATTAGGGAAATTGTTTTAAAATTTCTTAACCTGTTATTTGTCTTGGGCCATCTAGGTTTGTCCTTCTATCATCATCAATGCGACGTGCCCTTTAGGACGCACTAGTTGCTCCAAGGGTGCCACTTGCCTCATCTGTTCCCTTGCACGACGTTCCCTTCAGGATGCACTACGTTCTCCAAGGGTGCCACTCGCCTCTTGACTGATTGGTAGACATCAATAACCCCTAGAGTCAACACTCCGCTAGGTGAACTTGTGGGAGACTAAGGGATTCTAAGGAATAAGGCCCCCGCCTTATTGCGTGCCCCTTAGAATCATCGTGAGCGACTGTCGCAGTCTTCCCTCATGGCATTGTGGGTCCTCTTGAACTAGGTAGTCGTTAACCTATAGTTCGAGCCACGACGGGAGTGCTAGTAGGCTGTGGCAGGGTTGCTGTCCACACCTCTCCCTCAACCTCTTTGGTAGTCATGTGTGACCCCTTTACTCCATATGTGAGTCTGGTCGGCAAGCTATCATCAGCCTGCATCATCAACAAATCATGTCAGAACATATCCACATCATATCATCTAATCAAATGCACTAATATCACAGTAAAACAGTCAAACCCCAATGGCACACTCCCTGACTTGATCCGGAGTCCAAGGGGTTCCATCGATGCCTCCGCATCCTCAAGGTCCAAAACCCTGCACACTCAGTAAAACTTAGTCAATAGCACATGTTTATGTCAAGCGATAATACAACATGTCATCATCCCATAATGCCTCATCATCAAAATCAAAAGGTTTAATAGCATAATAATCTGGATCACTTGCGAGCAAGTGTCCTCAAAGAATAAGTTTTTCTCAATGCGCCAGAGCGGGATGTTACAATATTCCATTGTGTTTAATAAATTTATTAGTACTTGTAGATTATGTCTAACCAAATTTAAAATCTACGAGTGATAGGGATTAAATGTGGTTGAAAATTATGTGTGAAATTGGAGTTCGTAAACTTTGAAATCTAGTTTCAAATGTGTCAATATTACATTTCAAAAGTTCAAAATCAGATCCCAAAAATGTTAACATTGTATCCAAAAGTGTCAATATCGACTTTCAAAAGAGAAAAATCTAACTCCGAAAGTGCCAATATTAGATTCCAAGTGCAAAATTAGGCATTGAAAGTGCCAATATCAAATCCAAAACTGAAATTTTGGAATCTAACATTTCCACTTTTGGAATTACATATTTTTATTTTAGAACACTTATTTTGGACTTGAGAAATAATATTTCTTCTTATCTTCAAAGGGGCTTAGACTAAAATTACTCCAAATTTAATTGGGAATAGACTAGGCATATAACTATAAACTAGCAATTGGAAGAGAAACATTTAATAATGTATCAATATCATAATTGAACATGAGAAAACTTTATTAGAATGTGTATTTTTCAACATATACATCCATTAAATGTTACAATTAAAAGTGTTTAATACTAGTTGCTATAACCAAGGTATTTTTAATAATTCAAATATTATAACTTAGTATAGTATTCTAGGTGATTTTTTTGGATTGAAAAAATCATATATATAGATATGCAAAAACATATTCAATGAAAAACATACAATTTACTATTTAAATTTGTAAATTTTAACAAATATTATCAATATAATTATATTTTGTGTATAAAATAGGTAATCTTTTAAAGTGAAAATTATGAATTAGCAAAATTATTTTCCGAAAAAAAAAGTCAATTGACTAAAATTCACCCTTAAAAAATACCTCGCATATAATCATATATTACTGATTATATTACAAAGCACGCATATAATCATATATTACTGATTATATTACAAAGCACGCATATAATCATATATTACAAAGCATAGCATTGTCTTGTATTTTTTAGCAATTAATCTTGATTTTCATTACTTTTAATTTTATTGTGTATCAAATACAAATGCAAAAGAGAATAAATAAATAAATAAATAAGAATACACAATTGCATTTAGTTAACATAAATGTCATTGAACCAAACAAAAGAGTGGAAAAAAATTGGTTGGCATCCCTAAAATAAGGTTTTGTGAAATGACATAAAACTCAACTTAATTACATAAGAGTGCTCCCACGACTCAAATTTTAAGGTTTGAAGATACCCATTAGCGCATCCACATGAATTGAATATATATTTTTAACATATATATTGCTTATGAAAAATAAGTCATTGAACAAGAAAAAATAATCTTTATTTTTAAGAATAAGTTATTTAAATTTTAAGATGAAAAAATACCATTAAATAAAAGAATAATTGAACAATTTATATATGAAAAAAGAATTGAATTACCATATCTATCATTATATATATCAAATCACACTTAACATTAACTTTTAATCTTTTTGCAAATACAATCCCAAATAACCCAATACAAATCTATTATTCAAGACAAGAACAAAATCATGTATGTTTTATGAATGTGTCACCACCATTGTTAGAAAACAAAACCACTTTTAATAGAGAATTAAACAAATCTAAATACTCTTCATAAGTCCTTTGATATTTGGGGTTCCTCTTCAAATAGCCTTTACACCATGGGTGATAATCGCATTCCAGGAACAAATCATCAATTAAGAAAATAGTGTTTCTCTTGAACATCCTCAACAAAAAATCAAACTCATCACCCACCACATCCATATTTATAATGAAAAAGAATTCTATAAACAATATTCTTCAACCACTTTGCAAAATTGAATCTATGCACTACGACAACAAGAAGTGTTGCATGGCAGCGTAGTCCCTGCCAAGTTGGAATAGGAATAAATGCACTGCAATGGCGAGACCGCGTACAAACACGTGGGAATAAGGTTTAAGTACATGTGGTATCCTTGTAGAGAATGAATTTGTGGGAGCGTGCCACTGTCTAGCCACAAAATCATACAAATTAAACATTCAAATATAATAGACACAATTTCCTGACATCCAACATAGTTGAAGAAAAACACAATTAGCATTTCTGAATTAGTTTTATTTGAAATTTATCAAATATTAATAATGTTTTGCAACAAAGGTTCCTAGAAAAAAGGACCAAGAAACACACACATTAAACATTCAAATATAATAAACACAATTTCTTGACATGCAGCATAGTTTTCTTTGAAATTTATCAAAAATTAATAATGTTTGTTACATATTTCTGGAATTTGTTTCATATTTCTGGAAATTTAAATGCGTTTGTCATATAGACTGGGATTGGGGCTCTTGCGGAAAAGAAAAACAAACAAGTAAAAGAATTAGGACTATAGGAAGAAGAAGTGTGGAATGGTAGAGAGGAAGAACTGAAAAGAAGAAATTGGAAGTTATGAGCCTTTGGTTAGAGATTTCTATTTAAAGAGGTAGAATAACTAGATTGATAAAGAAAACAATGTGACATCAGTATAGACTTACTATGAAGCTGATGCATTTTTGTTGCTGTCGTTGACAGTTGTTGGAATTGTGCCAACTAGTTGTTTCCCTTCGTCGATGAGGTTTTCCATTCTCTGTTGAAACCATTCTTCAATGTAGCTTCTCATGGGGGCTACGTTGATTTCATCCTAGATTTCTATGTCAAAAAACTCGGTTTCTGATTTCCTTAGATAACATAGTTACCAACTTAATGAGAACTCTCCAGAATTTTCATTTTTTTGGGGGTCCAATTTTTTACCTCGTTTTTAAAAATGGTGCTACCGGTAGCACCCCCTTTCTGTTTTTAGGTGATTTTTGATATTTTAATCTCTCTCTCTCTCTCTCTCTCTATATATATATATATATATATATATATTGTTTTTATTCAACTCTGTTTTTAGTCTTTCTTTCATGCTTCTTTCAATCTTAAAAATGTTTTTTACCATTTACTTTTTCGAAGTTACGATTTTTCATAGAATTTTGTCTCCTTAATTAATTTATTATTCCATACTTTTTAAATATAGTGAAAAACATCATTTTTGACACATTGTTTACTTTTACTAAATAAAAAACAATTGTAGTTAAATAAAACTAATTTTGAATACTTATAAAAAAAAATACACATTTTATAGCCATATATCATAAAAAACCTATACATTTTGGTACATATTCCTTAAAATAACATGTCAAATAAAGAATTTTTATGGACATAATTGAACCAAAAAAAAGTCTAAATTTTATAAAAAAATTATCATTTTCTTTCATATTTTCATACATTTGAAGTAAAAAAATGACAACATTTAATAAAGTTTTCCAATGTATAGTGATTGAGATACAAATAAAACGAAAAAAGAAACAATAAAAAAGATTCATCAGAAAACAAAAAGAGATACATATTTATTCTTATTTTCAAATATGAAAGTCAAATCATTACAGTTATAACTCGTAAAAAATTTGTAAAATTGAGAATCGTCTTCAAAGCAATCTTTAAACTAATCAACAATATCATATATTCCAAATTCATCATGCTCAACATACACATCATCATCTTCTTTGACGTCATTTTGTGCTTCCATTGTGTCATTTTGTTCTTCTGTTGGTTCTTTGATATCCGCAAGTTCTCCAAAGTGATCCTTTCCAATCATTCCTCCTAATGGTACTTGAGGTTCCTTTGACAATTTTGCCACCTTTTATTCACTAAAATATACTTTCCTCAAGCCAACTTCTTGCATTTCATCTGGAAGAGATGGAATGCATTAATTATTTGTTGAATAAAATTGCACTGTATTGGGCCACTTTCAATGTCTATGCAATTTCTTCCTCTCTATAGGCAACAGGCTAATGTTGTACTTAATCACCAAATACAAAATAAATAATGAAGTTAGATACTGTAAAAAGATAAATTAAAAATAATCTAATATTGAAGTACGATTCCATAAATATTAGATCATAGTTCTTACCTAAACCCGAGAACAAATCCAAAACCCATTCTCATTCATTTGAAAATTTATCTATGAGATAATTAATTAATTCTTGTGGTTTTTGATAAATGTTAACCATCTCTCCTTTCAAATATTTTTCCTCATATGTTAGCTTTCTAACCACAACATTGTATACCAATATACTACTAGGAGTTTCTCCATCATTTGCATTGACAAGAATAAAATTATAAGAATCATCTTTTGTCCAAGTTGCAAGATGTATACTCTCAAAATCATGTTTAAATGATTCTTTCTTGGAGCTTTGAATATTTGTCTTGTGCCTATAACATAAATAAGTGAACTATCAATTAACATGTGAATTAAAAAAAATAAATTATAATATTAATTGCTAAGAATACACTTTCAATATCTTACCAAATAAATTGTCTCCTTGTCTTTTCTTTCCCCTTGAAACTTGATTGTACTAATCCTAGTTGTGTGTCTGAATGAAATGCTAGAAATCTCCAAAATGGTGATGTTGTAACTTATATAAATCCCATAACCACTTTACTGAAATCTTGCTAAGTATAAGGCTCAGTATCATATTCAATGTTTGAGATATTATAACCATAAGTGATATCTGCAATAACTAGGGAGTATTCGTTTTTAGGAACAATACTTGCAAGTCTTTTACAATCACCTAATATCAATTTATATTGAACAGTGTCGAGCCCATTCCAAATGTAGTGATCAAGGGTGTCATCAAGTTGAACATTTTGAACACATCTCCTTCTTTCTCTTTCAAACTTGGCTTTTTGAATAAAACTTTTGAAAGTTTCGGGTACTCCATCTGCATTCTTCTTTGGCATCTTTAATGAAACACACAAACATATAGTTATACATCTATAAATATTAAAATATAAATAAATTAACTTACAAATGAATAATATGAATATAATAAATCAACATACCTTTTTGAATGCAACACAAAATTGTTTCAATACTGCTAAAGGGCTTGAATCTGGATAGTTGAGTTTAACATCATCCCAACTTTTATCATTCAACATATTGACCATTTCCTCTTGTATTTTCATATACACCTTGTGACTAAATAAAACATATATATAATGTTAAACTAATATTAAACTGAAAAAAATTAATTATCTTGTCCTAACATAAATAAAAATAACTCAACAGACTTACTTTTTAAATTCATCACACATTTCTTCCATTGACAATTCTCCCGACCTAACATGTGATAATATAATTATGATAAGTTTATCATCATTCACTCCTTGTATTGATCTCCAAGGTGTTATAGTCATATCATCAATAAGATTTTTTATGTCAGGACTTGTCTTACTTGTGCCACATATCAATGGTTTAGCCTTCTTAACTCTTTGATTATTTATACGAACATTTTTCCATAGGGTGAAGATTTCATCTATCAAATCCCATACCTCTTCAGTTCTAAATCCCAATTGAAAATATTTATCCATAGATCTAAATATATCACTTCCTTCACGATATTTTTCTTTTGTATTTTCATCATCAAGTGGGAATCTTATTCCCATGCAACATTGCTTCTGAAACTTAACATCCACATTTGATCTCTCCCTGTGGCATATTTCATAAAATTCATTATGGATAAATATCACCCTTTGAATGAAGGTCATAGACATTCTGTACTCATTGTCTGTGTTATGATCCCATGCCAATAACTTTGCTTCTGAATATGTTAAATCGACATAAATTATTCATTTGACTGTCTCAAAAAGAGGATTATTGGGATATTCTTGCATCAATTCTCTTCTATCCTCTGCAAAATGATTTCCTCCAATCACATAATATTTGTAGTAAAAAATTTTTGATATATCAAATTCTACCCTCGTAGGAACTTCCATTGGGTCAACAAGAACTAGGTAGTCAACCACACATGCATATGGATTGTATCTAATCAATGCTTTCAAATTGTGAATATGCAAGTGATGTGGTTTTCTAATTTGATATTTTTCTTTCCCTTCTCCGTGTCTATAAATTTGTTTCGCATTCAACTGAAATGTGTGGTCATCATCAACTAAGTTTGTCGTCCTCATTCTATTTTGAATGGCATTTTGTGTTGTTTTCATAATACCATCCTCTAGATCAGTACATGGTGTTATTATTTCTCTGCTACCTTTAGAACTTTCACTATAATACTCCAAGCTAACGATGGCTTCTTGAACATTATCAACATTTGTTTTCTTCATCTTATGATTTAAATGTGTTTCATCTAAATCAACGATTTCTTCATAATCAATAGGAATAGACTCATCATCAACCACCGATATTTTGTTTTTATCTTGTTTGTTCCTTTTGCGAGAAGGAGTGATAACCTCATTGGGATCAATCTCAACAAAACGTTCATTTGGAGTTTCCTCATTTTCAAATGTAACCCTTTTAGGATTTCTAGAATGAGGATTTCTCTTTCTTCTTTCATGTTCTTCTCTGTCTACTCTTGCAGGTTCAACCTCCATTACTTTTTGTTTCTTTTTCCTTCCTTCTTGTGTCTTTTAAATATGAAAAGTGTTGATGACATCCATGATATCATTCCCTGTAGAGTAAATTCCTACTAACATATGTGAAAGTCATTCAACAAAATTTTGTAAAAATAAAATATAACATTTTCATGTTAAATCAAATTAAAACATTAGAATGATACTAAAAATAATAAATAACACAAAAATAGAAATAAAAAAGTTACATTTCCTTTCTCAATGTCAACAACGATGGATGCACATAATTCTGAAAAACATTCATTCTTGTTATAATTGCTCAATTTGAAACAATATCTAAACTTGATATAAGTTCTCCCTTGTTTGACAAGTGCATAAATAATATATGTGGCTGGCACCAAACATATATCTTGTAACAAGCCAAGTGCCTGATAATTTCCATGCACATGTTCTGATTTGGCACAATACAAATATATATGATCTCCATTGTTTCCTTGCTTGTCTTTAACAAACCAAGAATATTCTTGCTTGTTTTGACCTTCCACATGTTTCCACTCTCTAACATTCTTCATTGCCCTTGATAGCTCAGGTGTTAAGCTATCATTTTGTTTCCTAACATTCATGGAGGTTCCAATTGCAATTTTTGATGCCATTATTGCAGGTCGCAATCCAGATATATTGATAGATAATCTCTTTCCTGACATTTTCTTATATTAAGATAAAAATATATATTAGGCCTTTCACATTATAATCAACTAAAAGACATAACATTAATTATAAAAACTATTTTAAAAAATTATTAAATGTTTGTAACCTATATGTAACAAAAATTCAATTCACTAATGTAATGTAATATATAACAATTTAATATCCTTCTACTAGTTCTACAATTTGAGATATAACATCCGACTTTATTCCTCTTATTTAATCTGATTTTATTGCTGCATTAGTAGTTTAGAGGAAGTCGATAACTTCTATTGTATATACCCTTCCACCCTTTTGCTTTGCTAATGTAAATTTGTTTTGGGAACATGATATAAATTTATGATCAAATTTAGAGAAAATAATTAAAATTTATAATTTTAAATATTTTATGAGTTTTCAAAAAATAATACTAATTTGAGTGTTGAACTTTATGACAATTATCTATTTCACATGTAGTTATAAAAGATATAAGAAGAAATATTTTTGGAACATTGTAACATCCCACTCTGGCACACTTACCAACTTATTTTTGAGGACACTGTAATACCGCGTGNGTTGTGAAAGACGAGGGTGTGACAAACATGATATAAAATTATGGTCAAATTTAAAGAACATAATTCTAGTTAGATCTATAAAATATTAATAATTAAAACTTAATGTTATATGTAGAATTTTAAGGAAGGGTAGCTAATCTGTAAATATCTGATGTTTTTTTCAAAAAAAAAAAAATTCAGAAAGTAACTTGGTGTTTTGTAACTACAGAAAGCAATAAAGGGACTATGAATGGGAAAATAGCTAGTAAAGAGTGCATCAATAATGAACAATTTTTTTAAGGAATAAGAAATGAGTTTCAAATTCAAGTAATACAGTATTACCACATATAAATAAAATAGAAAACCTTCAAGGACAGAAAGATTTCTATACATTCTAAATAAAGCCTTGAATTTTCAAAATTATCAAGTATCAAACACATGGGCTTCTATAAAAAGGGAAGGAAATACAACAAACGAGTGTGTAAGGCTTCACAAATATGTCCAAAGAGTCAAACTTTTTCTTTTTGAACAAGATCAAATGATTACAAATCCTTTTGCAAGTAAATCATGAATTAGAGACTCAAATAGTTGCAAAGATCCCATATTAAAGAAATACAATATGTTTCTTATTAATTGAAATCTTGGATGGTTAAAAGTCATTAATGTTTTCATGAGAAACAAAATTCCAATCATAAATATAAGTTCCTAAGAATCCATAATATCTGCAGAATCAATACATTGTGTTCTGATATAAATATAGCTCAACACTAACAAGGACAACCGTCTCCAGTCAAGTGTGAAAGATCTACTAAAATGCAAGATTGCAAAAAGTAGATGGTAAAAACATTCAAGCCTCTCTCAACATGGTATAAATTCTATTGATTTCTCTAAAAGTACAAGTTTCTGGGCATATTTTATTTCTCTCATATCTCTATTATCGGCATACACATACCACGCTGCAATCCACACATTAATTTTGTTTACTAGTTCTGTTGACTGCTAGGCCTATTGAACACCTTTTGTTATATGTGTGCATTGATATTCTCTTTTTGTTTTATTCTAACAGTCTATATATACTACGATTTTGTTTCATTGAAAGTGTGTCGAAATACATTTCGAGCCATTCCCCATAAGTATTTCTTAGTTATTTCTTGACAATTTGCTTGAATGTTCATAATGGTGAATGTTATTTCAAATTTTCAATGGCTTGATAAATTGATAGAAAAGACCAATCACAATAACTAGAATTGACCACTATAAAATTTCTAGCACATTTCAATAGAAAATTTAATTAACCACAAATAGTTTTCTCAAATGCAGATGGCAATCCTTGTGATGTTATCTGTTGAATAACCACTAATAGTTTTCCTCCAATACTTGTACTGATTTCTTTAAACTTAGTTGATTTAAATGCCTTTCCCATTGAGGCACTTGTTGAATAAAAGATACTTTCATATGTTGATGCTCTTGCAAACAGTCACATATGTGAATTTCCAGATCATGAAATTTCCGCCCATGCTTTCCCCATAGTCCAAAAGTTATAGAAGGTAATTAACAGTTACCAGTGTTGCTTATGTAACTACTATAGAATTGTATATTCACAAATCATATGGGAATAATACAAAATAGGCACATGGTAGACAATGTTTCACCAAAATTTACCCATGTCCTCAAATCACCCTTCAGTATATATAATATATAACTAAATACAAAAATCTCATAAACCTTATTAGAAATTACTAAATAGCAAGGAAATCAAAAACAAACTTCTCAACAGGTTGATCTTGAGTATATATCTAATTTTGAGACATGTCCTTTATGTATAATCCTATGTTTTCCCTTATATACTCCACTCAACACATATGCCTCCTCGAAATACAAGTCTTAACTCTTTAAGATAAAGAACTTGAACCACCTATTTTTTCAGAATACAAAAATACACGATTTACTAACCGACTATTAACAATAGGAATGATGTGCTAAAATAGTTGAAGAGACAAGGGTAAACTGGTGAGCCAAGTCGAATAAGTAGGAGGAGGAGGGATTTTACAAAATAATTTGGGAGGCAGTGAAGGGAGTAATGCAAGAAGAAGGGGGGGAAGCCATTGCAGGACCCCAGGCATCCCTGCCCATGGAGAATTATTTACATTGTAGCCATTGCATTAAAGCAGGAGGTTCATCAATGTATTTATGTCTGGATTGTTCAATTTGAAGGGAAAGAAATCCGAAACAAGGAGAGCCTGGAAGAACTGGCCAAAGAAATGGAGGTCATAGGGATAAAGATGATGGCATTGGACTTGGTTGTTTCAGATTGTCACAAGCGCATCCGAGACAATTGTGACTTGATTGAAGAAGTGGAAAATAGGCTAGAGAGTAAGTTGGTTATGCCATTAGAAAAGAAACATTGATAGGAAGTTCACATTGAGGAAGACACCAATCCATATTCAAGTGGATCAGATGTATAACCCTATGGCTCTCTCTGTTCATAGTATTTCCTCTAAACTGTGTTATCTCCTATTCTCCGATGCGATCGGGGCTTGGCCGTGGAGGCTGGCGATGCCCAGAATTGCCCCAGTAGCCCCGCGGCCAAGGCACGGTCCCATGGGATCGTGCCTTTGCCGCGGGGGGGCTAGGGCGATGCTGGGCATCGCTAGCCTCCACAGCCAAGCCCCGATCACATCAGAGAACAAGAGATAACATAGTTTCGATGCCTATAATGTTCCATTCCATCTTCAAGTGGACCAGATGTATAACCCCATGGCTCCCTCTTCTCATAGTATTTCCTCGAAACTTTGTTATCTCCTATTCTCTGATGCTCGCAGGGCTTGGCCATGGAGGCTGGCGATGCCTGGCATCGCCCCACGGCTAAGGCACGGTCCCAAAACTAAAAAAAGCATCACACCTATCTAAAGGTCATGTACATTATTAGTAACAAAGAAATCTTACTCCAAATTAGACTAATTGGACAATACCATCAGGGATTTAATATGTTCCACATACATCAATATCATTTGTCGAAACTAACAACATCTACAACCATGCTGGATTCTTCAAAGGAGTGACAATGGCTTTAACCTGTAAGTAATTTTGGAGACTGTGGATATCCTTCTCTCTTCCGATGCCACTAATTTTATAGCCATCGAAAGGTATAGCGGCATAAAAAATGTCAAATCAATTAACCGAAATTGTTCTGACATGTAATGCATGAGTAAGAGTGTTCACGGTTTCTATATTCTGTGTAAACACTCTTGTTGCCAAGCCATAACGAGAAGCATTCGCTCGCTTTATTACTTCATCTAAAGTTTTGAATTTTATAATTGATTGTACAAGAAAAAATATTTTGGCAGTTTTTGGGGACCATGCCTTAGCCGCGGGGGGGCTGGGGCAATGTTGGGCATCACCAACCTCCACGACCAAGCCCCAGGTGCATCGGAGAATAGAAGATAACATAGTTTCAATGCCTGTAAGGTTATATATTATCTTACTTGTTCTATTTAGCTGCTTTAATGTAATAGAACTACGTGAAGACTCATCTCTCCCAACCTTTCCCAAGGCTCTTCATCATCCTATCTTATTGCTTAAAAAAGAGCTAGGTCCTCCTAGCCTTAAACACAATCAATTTTGATCATGATCTCATCCTCTTATTAGGAACAACCCCTCTATAGTTATCATGGCATCATCCCATTGAGACTCTTGAGGTTTACACAACCCTAGGATCTTATTTCTACCCCTAAGTTGTGACCATTGAGATGACATCACCACCTCTCTCTCCTAGTCCTCTCACGTCTTCATGCAAAAAAAATTACCTTGTTTTATCTTCCACTTTGGAGACATTTAAGTAAGGAAACCACCTTCTCCTAGAGGACACCATCTATACCGATATGGGTCCTCTCGAACGTCCATGCATCCTGAAGTTTAGGTCAAATATTTACCCTAAAGAAGTCGATTGATACAGGGCTCTGCTTTCAAAGTACAAAGATGTTTGAACTTAGGACTATTTAGACAAGACATGCATAAATGTGTCGCTTGTATCCCGCAATCTGTTTCTTAAACTAGGTTCTAAACCCATCAAGTAGAAGCTTCATTGCCACCATCTTGAGGTCAATACCTTACTATACAAGGATATCTAAAGACTCCTTGATGTTGGTTTTATCTAGACCATTGACTATCTGAAATGGATGGATCACATAGTCCTAGTCATAAAAAAGAACATATCTATATGCATGTGCATTATCTTCAGGGATCTGTATATCGCTAATCCCAAGGAAAAGTGCCCTCTATCCTTTCTATATTAGCTCATAGACTCTTATGCATGCTACAATATAACATATGTTATATTGTTATATAACATATAAAATATGTTATATGTTATATAACATATAACCTAGGTTATATGTTATAACATATAACCTAAAAAACCATAAAAAACTAGACAAAAGATAAAAAAAAGTTAAAAAATTATATCTAAATTTAACTTTTATTGCCTTTTTTTTCAAAACATCTTAAGGATTTTTTGAGAAAAGTAGAGAACATCTATGTTTTTWAGAAAAAAGTAGAAAACATATAATAATTTAACAAAAACAAAACCTTTGAAATACTAAATTTTCCTCTTTGCTTGCTAGATTCTCCTCGAATGTCTTCTCAATGTTTTAGCTTGRTCCAAATCCTTAAAAAAATACTGCCCAAGATGTACCACAATATAAAAAGATAAAACATGACTATGTATATATAACACAGATGATATAAATTACTGTTAGTACAATAAATGTGGGATAAAAAGAAATTAGGTATATTGTCTACATATATACCTAAAATTATATAGATCATCAATATGTTTAATAAATGTGGGATAAATAGATAAACATGATAAATATTGTATTTAACATGTAAATAACAAAATAAAAGAGTAAAAAATGTTTTAAATTTTTAAGGGAAAATAACTGAAAAAAATTGGGGGGAAAATTTGGAGGGAAAAAGTTGAGGGGGAAATTTTGGAGGGAATATTTTGGGGTGGAATTTTGGGGGGGANTTTTTGGGGGGGGGTGGGGGGGGGAGGCATTTAGAGGGAAAAGCTCATTATGCATGTTATTATAATGTCGTAGGGACAGTGAGCATTTCTATCATTCTATGTTCTGAGAGAGAAGGGATGGCTTCATCAAATAAAGAAAATTGTATTTCTGAGACATCAACAAATTCTTCGCATACCACTTCTGTTGGGACTAGGAAATGCCATAGAAATGTTTGTAATGTGAATGAGGTGTCATATTTTTCAGCTAGTCATAATTTTGATCATGGTGCAAGCAATTTTATTCAACATGTTCCTCATGAAAGTCCTAAATCAGAGGACTTTGAAGGTACTGATGATGAAGAGGAGGAATATGATGGTGATAAATCTAGTCAGCAGTTTAATAGTAATGAAAATAATCAAAATGTAGGTCAGAGTGGAGACTATGATCAACATTTAAATGATTGGGATGAAAATTTTCCTCCAAGTGATGAATTTGAACATACAGATGAATATTTCCGAAGCACCAATGAAAATGATGAAGAAACTCCCTCAAGTGGAAATTTTAAAAGCAGTGAAGATGATTATGACAATGGTGGACCAAATTCCCCAAGTGGAGGATTTAAAGACAACAATGTTGGTGATTATGATTTTCCTGCTAGTGAGGATTTTGAAGGTATTGATGAAGAGTTTCCTCCAAGTGAGGATTTCCAAGGCACAAATGAGGATGGAGAATAATTCCCCCCAAGTGGGGACTTTAAAAGCAATGATGACAATTATGACAATGCTGGACAGTCGTTCTCGAATGAGGAATTTAAAAGAAACAATGTTGGTGTTGATGATTTCCCTCAAAGTGAGGATTTTTAGGGTACCATTGAGGATAATGAAGATTTTTGTAACGACCCCCTCGTTATGACGACCCAACTCTAGTAACTAGTGCAATTTTTTATTTTTATTTTTGTGTGTGTGTTTAAAAAGAGTGTGCGCGCGTGTATAAGGGAAACAATCAACGTATTCGACTCTGCGTCGCCACCCGACGACCAACAGACGCAACCACGATGAACACAACCGGAAGGCTTAAGGAACACAACAGGTGACTGCAAGCAATAAACGATCATAGACATAAGGCGCACAACAAATAACTGCAAGCATAAACGACATACTGGGTTATGCACGATACGAACACAAGGGAAGAATCCATAGTAATGGATTTTACTATTCCTGCACAGGAAAGCAGGGCGTTTAATCTTAGTTCTCTGCTCTGGGGAGAGAGAAGGTCAGATAGGCTCTTGGCCGACTGCTCAGGCAGAAACTAGTAATCTCCGTCAGGTGTATCGCAAGAGTGGAAACCCTGCCTTTAAAGGGCCCAAGACTCTTGATACAGCACAGGATTCCTTACCCAGAAGAAAATAAACACACACTAACTTTAATTAACCCCGTAGTAATAATATGGCTCTAAATCAATCCATCATCAACAATATTTAATGGCACATTAAACCACTCATTCTATCTACCTGGTGCAAGTGTTGTCAATCCAATCATAATTGATAAGTCTATAATGCAAGAAAGTATTGGGATCCATCAATCATTTACACATAAATTCCTATTGCGCACAAGTCTAAGGTCTAAATCGAAGACATTTAGGGCTACCTAGTCTAGCATGTGAAATATGCATACCCGTTTTAATCCTAAAACTTCCCCAACTAGCCGGCAACCATTAAACTATTAAACGAGAAGCAACCATTAAATAACCAAGAAGTAATTAACCTGCCTTTATCACAAGAGAGTCAATCCATGCATTAAAAGATTTTAAGGAATAATCATTAAAGCAATAACACTAATTAAGCATTAAAATTTAAAAGCATTATGCTACAAGTATTAAAGGTTTTTAAGGAATTAATCTATATAGCATCACAAGTGTTAAGCGTTAATCTATGATTCCTGAGAAGGTTGTAAGCATGAACTTATAAAGCCTCAATGCCTTTACGCATTACACTACCAATTTAATTCATCACAACAAATGAAATTTTTAGTAACATATCTAATGAAATAACATCTTGTCATTTTATGTTCCCATATCATCACAAATAAATAACGTTTCAATTTACGTGTTAACAATTCCATTACATCACAATACCATATATTAACATTCATTGCTTTACATTAACCTCAATTAAAACATTGACTAAAATAAGCAACTGGCTATTGTTAAACACTAAGTAAGTAAGAAATTGGTGATAATGGATTGTTACCTAAAATAAGGTAGATTGCCTTTATGGAAAGGATGTAGATTGTTGTGTTTAGATAATAACCAAATGAAGTACTATGCTGTAGGAAATGTCATCTAAATAAGTATATTCCTTGATTACAAATAAGCAGAATGTTGTTATTAAAGCTTAACGAAAATGAAGTAGTTTGCTTTGTGAAAAGTTAACTAAATAAAGTAAATGTTGTTGCTACTATTGCTAATATTAGAAAGCCTCATTTTGACAACAATTCTGAGTTTATCCGCATATCCATCCCCTGGACATTTATATTAAGGAAGCATTTAACTTAGATAAAGTAGCGGCTACCATTCAGTAATTCAAAAACTATAGCATGGTATTTAATAATGAGACAGAATCTAACAAAATCCTATCAGATATGGTACTACTGACAATACTGAATATGACCTGGCAGGAAAAATTGTGGAGACCTTATTGACTCGCTACAAACCCGCAAGTGTCTAACTCACCTCGGGGTACCAAGGTGACAGCTGTCTACAGGCATTAATGAACCGACGGGAGGGGTGAAGGCCATAAGCAGGTGAGATTCGTTGTCTATTTATCGACGGCCATTTCAAAGTGAGCATACCCATGAAGAGAAACGTGGGTCAGTAATAAACGTAAGGGTAAGACATGGCTGTAAAACACAGGCCGAAAAAAGAAAAAAAACAAACAAACCATCACCCAGAAATTTGAGGAAGGGACATCCGCGGATGGCGCACATGCTTTCAATACCCGAAATACCTCTGGACACTTACCCAGTACGCAATTTCATTTAATTGAATCCGCCATTCCAGCCACATAAAAACAGTTATTGAATTCAACAAGAAATGACAGGAAAGGAGATTAACGGTGGATGTCAAGTCGAATCTGGGGGCAAATATTCCTGCTTTCTGATTTTCAGATTTCCATGAATTGAATCCCGTTCTCCTTGGTTATTTGAACTTCATTTATCTTAAATGCTAGGTTTTTAAAAAAATATTTGTTTTATCAAAATCGCTTAAGACTTACACTTTGTATAATAACACATCATTAACGTGAAGCAAAACATACCACAATGGGAATTAATATCTACTAAAGACTTACACTTTGTATGATAAAACATCATTAAGGTGAAGCAAAACATACCACAATGAAAATAAATCTCGAGAAAATGGCTTATAACATGTAATCTGGGGCCAAATATTCCTGCTTTCTGATTTTTGGATTTCCATGAATCGAATCCCGTTCTCCTTGGTTATTCTTGCCTTATACACTAGCGGACATCAATACAGAAATATGTAACATGGCACTGCAGTGAACTAATACCTTCGAATTCAAAACTGCAGTTATCCTGTACATCCAACCCTTATTATTATTATTAAGTGTGATTCGCAAGTCTCTCGAATCAACATCACGGTAGTCACGAGTTTCTCTTGTATTAACTCACTATTAAAGCGGCAATATTAACGGACGAACATTTCATCAAGGACAGGATGCGAGTTTTATTCTCCGAATCCCTCCGGAAGGAGTTCATACTTTACCCAAAACAAATTAGTCTCTTCTTGGCCTCAGATTAAATTTTACAATGTTGCCATCCCCGTAATAACAAATCTACGAATGGAACAGTCGCTTGCAACTACTGAATTAGATTAACCCAACCCAATACCCTGTTCTTTTTAACGATGGGAAATTCAATGGTCTATACGGATTGAATGTTGAGAATTGCCCTCCGAAATCTATAAATGCCCACAACCAAATAAATAAAAAAAGACGCCCACAGTCAAATAATACACACAGCGAATTGCAAAAACCCCCACAGGAAGGTAGAACACCCGTAGAATGCCCACCAAAATATTTAAAAGCTCGTGGCAAAAGAAAACGCTCAAAATTAACCCAACGCAGAGCAAGATCATTCAAAAAAACGCAGGTATTTAACTCAAATCACAGAGAACTTCCACTGTAAACACGCAGAGTTTAAACCATAAGAACTAGAGAATTTTGACCCTCAAACGCTGAGCTAAACCCCAATGCATTTTGTTATTGTATTTTTAAAATAGTTAACGCCAAGATAAACCACAGACAGAGAAGGATTCAGAGTAAAATGACAGTAACCGGGCAACTACAAGTTTATACCATATCCATGGGAACTACAGTTTATACAACAACCCTTGAAACTGCAGTTTATAAGCTAAGTTATACAATAAACCTTGAAACTACAAGTTTGTGCAATAACCATTCTACCCTACAAAATGGAGGAGCGTACCTTGCCTTATCACCCGCTTGATGATGTCTGTGCGCTCCACGTTGCTCCTGCTCCGTGTCGCTCCCGCTAGCCGACCGTAGAGACTACACCGGTACCTCCCAGCCAAATGCTATGGGTACTCTGCTTCCCCCTCAGCCCCTCGAGACGCAAAGGGGCCACACACAACCCAGACAGTAACCTAGCTTCCTAGCACCTCCAACGCTGAGCTACCACTCAATCAGTTGAGGAAATCCCTAACTCCTCATAAGCAATCAGTCCAGTTTGCCATTTTGGTAGCATAACAATACCTCATAGAAGATCCCCTTTTTCCCCTTCTCCCCTTTCTTTTATGCAGTCTCAAACCCTAAATCCTCTTTCTTTTAGGTTTTCCCCCCTTTTCCTTTTTAATTTTTTATATTTTTCTTTTTTTTTTCCCCCTCTTTTTTTATATATATATATATTTTTAATTTTTTAAATTTTTTTAAAAACTCAAGAAGTAAATGCGCTCATTAATATTTTCCTTTTATTTTTACATGCGTAACTTTTTATTAATGGTAGGGGTGGTAGGGACTAATAAATTTACGGAAAGAGAATCCATTATTAATTTTCTTTATTCTATAAATTAAAGATTAAGGA
>JASDQU010014717.1:35732-74593 GCA_032191745.1 Picea mariana | reverse complement strand
TGTGCCCTTCAGGATGCACCACGTGCTCCAAGGGTTCCACTCGCCAACTGGACTGATTGGTAGACATCTATAACCCCTGGAGTCAACACTCCGCCAGGTGAACTTGTGGGGGACTAAGGGTTATAAGGAATAAGGCCCCCGCCTTATTGCCTGCCCCTTAGAATCATCGTGAGTGACTGTCGCAGTCTGCCCTCACGACATCGTGGATCCTCTCGAACTAGGTAATCGTTAACCTACAGTTCGAGCCACGGTGGGAGTGCTAGTAGGCGGTGGAAGAGCTGCTGTCCACCCCTCTCCCTCAACCTCTCTGGAATCGTGTGTGGCCCCTTACTCCATATGTGAGTCTGGTTGGCAAGCTATCGTCAGCCTACATCATCAACAATCATGTTAGAAATTTCATCATCAAATCATCAAATCAATGAAACATCACAGTAAATATATCAACCCCAAAAGCACACTCCCTGACTCATTCCGGAGTCCAAGGGGGTTCTACTGTTGCCTCTGCATCCTCAAGGTCAAGAACCCTGCACACTCAATAAAACAGATTCAGCAGCACCTGTGTCAATCAAAACTAGTAAAACATCATGTCGTTTGTCAATCGCATCTTAATCAAGTATAAATGGTTTAACATCACAAAAGTCCAGATCACTTGCGAGCAAGTGTCCTCAAAAATAAGTTTTCTCAGTGCGCCAGAGCGGGATGTTACAATTTTCCTCCAAGTGAGGATGTTGAAGCTAGTAATGAGGATGAGGATGATGAAGAATGTCTTTCATGTGTAAAGTTTCAAAGTAGCGAAAATGATTACGCCATTGGTGGTCACTCTTTCCCGAGTGATAAACTAAAAATAAACAGTGTTGATGTTGATTTTCCTCCAAGTGAGGACATTCAAGATACTGATGAAGGTTTTCAAGGCACTAAGCAAGATGGTGGAAATTTTCACTCGAGTGGGGATTTTGAAAGCAATGAAGATGATTATGTCAATAGAGGACATAATGTTGATGATTATTTTTCTCCAAATGATTATGTTGATGATGATGTTCTCAAACATTGAACTGCAACAAATGAAGGTGATCGACATTCTCTAGTTCAGTCTCTTGACAATTGTTTTCTTGATACTCCTTGTGGTGATAAGGAAAAACCTTCTAGTGAGGATGATGAAATAGTGGAAACATTGCAAAGAAACATTGTGTCTAGGACCAAGATTAGACTTTTTTATATCGATCCAAAGCATTCTAGTTATACAAGGTCTAGGAAAGAATTTTCACTAAATCAATTTTCATAAAAGAATTGATTTCAAGTGAATGTTGTCAAAAGAATTGTTTGAAAAGCATGGACTACATGTATTCCTTGAATAAAATGAAGACATATTTGGCAATAAATAATAGCATGCAAAATTCATATTTGACGGGGTGCATGATATCCACCAATACAGTATATGATTATTGCATTGGGAATATTTTACTTTGCAGAAAGGCTTTCAAAAAAAATCACTCAATTGGTAATCTTCGTCTATCAAGAATCTAGACAAGGTTGGAAAAAGATCCATCATTTTATTCAAAGGTACATCATGGACAAGAGAGTGGGCCAGTCACAAACACTACATTGTCATGGATGCGTGATTTCTTTTCCAAACATGGAGAGTGTATGCCAGATAGAGACACAATACATATTCCAGACAATTTTTCGAGGAAAATCTACAACTTGTACAAAGGATAAACTGAAGATGTTGAAGGAAAGGATAATTTTATTAAATATTCATATTTTACAAGAATATGGAAGACACAATTCAACAATGTTTGTATTCCTAAGAAGTAAAGGATGCGGATTTGTAGTATATGTGCTACTCTTAAATCAAGAAGAGATAAATCTGAAGGGGCCGGAAGAGGTATGCATTTACTATTTTTTTTTTAAAATTGAATATTTATGAACTATGAAAACATACGATCAATATTTCCATTTTATGTCATGTGTAGATTCCATAATCAAAGCACTTCAAGAACATCAGAATCAACAATAAAGTGAAAGAAAAAAGTTGCACAAACATCAGAAGAAGTGTTATGATGCTCCAAACAAATATTTAGGTATGATAATTGATGGCATGGACCAAAAGAAAACACTTCTACCACATTTTGTTCGTACACCCAAACATTTACAGGAAGAGAATTTCATTCAATTTCACTTGTTTGGTTGTATTGTTTTCAATGGAAAAATGTGTCCAAGATTTTACTTCACAGCTCCAAATATTCACAATGATGCAAATCTGACCATCACCATAATTCATCATGTGCTCACTCACTAGTCTAGAAATCTTCCTCAAGTTCTCTATCTACAGTTCGACAACACTAGTCGTGAAAATAAAAATCAAATTTTGTTTGGATATCTAAGCATGCTTATTGAAATGGGAATATTTCACAAGGTGAAATTTGGTTTCCTTCTTGTTGGACACACTCATGATCATATTGATGAAATGTTCAGTCATTTTTCTGTAACATTGAAGAGGAAAAAAGTTGGAAGTCTACGATCATTGATTGAATGTATCAAGAAAGCATACATTCCAGAGCCTGTTTTTCATATATTAGAAGAAACTCTTAACATGTGGAGATTTATTCAAGGATCATATCCTGAAGAAAAAGTTATTGAGCAAATTAATGACATTAGCTTCCAACATGAATTTTGTTTCAAAAATATTGATGGGAAAACACTTATATGGGGAAAGAAGTATTCAACTACTACGGAATGGGGGCCTTCATCAGGTTTATCATTTTTGAAGTTCATTCCAGATCGTCCAAGTTTTGCATCAAAATTATTATTTTTACAATCAATTGCTGAAATCCATAATGCACGAAGGCGTAATAGTGATGTAGATTATTTCGAATGCTTGGAATAAACTAAAAAGTCCATTAAGGATACATATGAGTACTTTGATGTTTTTGATTATGTTTGGTGGGACTCTTTTTTCAATAGTCAAAGTGACATAATTTCAAGCTCAACAAATGAATATACAATGTTGAGGACTCCGTTTCATTGGCCACAAAATATGCGAAACGAATTTGAAGAAACAAACATTGTTGAAGTTCAAGAATCTCAAGGTGCTATTGTGATTACACAAGAAGAAGAAAGAGAAATGTATATTGGTTCACGAAGGTCACATGCACAACGTGAAGCCATGAAAGATCTTTACAGGGGTTCAGTACAAGATATTGAGGAAGGTAGCATGATTGCAGTTTTAGTGACTAGGGATTCACATGGTTATCCATTCTAGATAGGAAAGGTTATAAACATAGAGAAAGAAAATGATGATGTTGTTGCAATTGAAGTGCATTGGTATGCAACAAGTACACACCCATTCAATGGTGTGTACAAGCCAGATATGGCAGTTGACAAACATGTCAATAGAAAGAGAAAAAGAAAGGGTCAAAATACAACTTGTCCTCGCACTGGCCTCTTAAAATTAGATGATGTTGGCATACTTGTTTATAACTTCAATTTGACAAAGAGAGAAACTCTTTGCTCCAAGACAACAGAGATTATCAAGAGGTTTTTGCCACAAGAAATAAATGCAAGATGGGAGTATGTTGAACCTAGTCATAGATCTAAAAGGCATTTGACATCTGAAATGTTGGTCATGCATGTAGACTCAGATGGTGCATTCAACGAAATAGAGAAGAGTATGGATCATATACATCTTCATCAAAACATTCATCTGAAGACAATGTAGACTCTGATGGTATTTTAGAAACCACGAGTCAATCTGAATAAGTGTATGGAACATTTTAAGAATTTTGTATCCATATGATGTTTGTATGGTAACTAAAAAAGAGCATTGAACTTACATATGATCTTACATGAAGTTATGAATCTTTTGTTATGTTTCATGACTGATATGTTTTTTTATGATGGATAATATAATAAAATTTCTTAGCTCATATGTTTTGAATATGACCAATATAACAATACTTTTAAGAAACTATTTATGTTTCATTCAATGTAACTTGTATTTACTTTTTTGTTGTTAAAAGGAAAAAATTATTAAAAAGTAACGTTGAATTTTTAAAGTATATTGTGATATTTTCATGCCATTATGTATTATATTGTGCTTTGTGTGATGATAACATTTAAAAAGTAAACATTTAAGGATTGCTTTTATGATTTTGTTTACAGTAATGATGATTTTTTTTACCACATTATAAAAATGTGTCATGTTAGTACCCCAATTTTAGAATGGGTGCTACCGGTAGCAGTACTTTTCAATTTGATGGTTGATTTTTAGGTTTTGGTTTTAATGGTACCAAGTGATAAAAATATGATTTCAAAAGATCGAGTTAGGGAGTGTGCTATTGGGGCTGACGATAGCTTGCCAACTAGACTCACATATGGAGTGAAGGGGCCACACACGACTACCTGAGAGGTTGAGGGAGAGGTGTGGACAACAGCCTTGCCACAGCCTACTAGCACTCCTGTCGTGGCTCAAACTGTAGGTTAACGATTACCTAGTTCGAGAGGACCCACGATGCCGTGAGGGCAGACTGCGACAATCGCTCACGATGATTCTAAGGGGCGTGCAATAAGGTGTGGGCCTTATTCCTTAGAAGCCCTTAGTCTCCCACAAGTTCACCTGGTGGAGTGTTGACTCTAGGAATTATTTATGTCTACCAATAAGTCAAAAGGCGAGTGGCATCCTTGGAGCATGTGGTGCATCCTGAAGGGCACATCGTGAAAAAGAAACACAAGAGGTCAGTGGCACCCTTGGAGCACGTGGTGCATCCTGAAGGGCACGTCACGTAAAAGAAACACAAGAGGCGAGTGGCACCATTGGAGAACGTAGTGCGTCCTTAAGGGCACGTCGCGCAAAAGAAACACTAGAGGCGAGTGTCACCCTTGGAGCATGTAGTGCGTCCTAAAGGGAACATCGTGATGATGATGATGATAAAGGACCAAACCTAGATGGCCCTAAGACAATTAACACGTTAAGAATTTTTAAACAACTTCCCTAATTAAATGTTCCCCAGCTTAGAATCAATGTTCTAAGTCTAAAACTTCACTAGGGGTAAAATTTTGTCTACCCTTAAGAAAATATCTATAAATAAATAAAAAANATAAATTTTTTAGTAACATGAAGAGAGTAAGTAGATAAATGAAAACCCGTGAATATAACTATAAGGAGGCAATTAATTTATTTTAAACTTTTGATAATTTAAGAAGGTATTAAATTATTAGTAAAAATGAAAAGAGGTTAATTATAAAATATAAGGAGGCATTTAATTTATTTTAAACTTTTGATAATTTAAGAAGGTATTAAATTATTAGTAGATGGGGAAAGAAGAAATATAAAATTTAGGAAACTAAGGAATGGAGGAAACATAATAAGGGAAAGAGGGGAACTTATGGTAAAAAGCAAGGTCAACTTAGTAAAGAATCTGCAATTAAGAACCTTCTAAATTGAACTACATTAGCAACTTCATTTAGGGAAAGTATTTAGAACCTGTAAGGGAATCTAGGAACACCTAGGAGTAAATTTAGGAGTAACTCTAGGTGGGTGAGGGAATTGAGACAATTATTAATTTAAAGAAAATAATTATTGGAGGAAAGTGGGGATGGATAACACTTGTACGAAAGATAATTTTTGGAAGATTTTTATTAAAACTTAAAATTTAATGAGATTACAGAAAGATTGGAAGTTCTAAAATTCTATAAAAGAGAGAGAGGAGAAGGAAGAAGGGGATCGATTGTTATCATAACGTTACGCTGCCGGATTAGTGACTTGACTGATTTACTTGTGGGAGTTGGGATTTCCCAACTCAGAGAGGAGTGGTAGCTCGACCTTGTGAGACGATCTGGGAGCTAGACATACCATCTGGATAGTGTGTGGCCCCTTTGCGGCTCGGGGGGCTAAGGGGGAAGCAGAGTACCCCTAGCGTTGGCTATGAGGTACCGGTGTTGTCTCGATGGTCGGCAAGCAGGAGTGGCACGGAGCACGTGGACGACACTCGAAGCAGGTGATCAAGCAACTGTACACTTTCCATTTTGCATGATAGAAGGTATTATGACCCTGGCTCTCTCTTAATGTTATCATCATTTGTATATTTGCTTGTGAGATGAAAATACTTGACTTAAATCTGCTTGGGTTCTCATCGGTATGACTAGTTTTCTTTTTCCATTCTTCAATGATTTTAATGGTGTGATGCATATAAAAATGTTTCTTCTTAACTCTGCTATTGCAAGTTGGTATTGGATAAAAATATTTTATGACCTCGGTGTTGCCGACCTTCCTTGGTTCTATGCGATCTCCAGCTGTGCCTTATGGTTTTGTTTGTATGCATTTTTTTTGCTTGGAAGAGATGAATCTAACTCTGCGCTTGAAATCCTTATGGCCTTAGCCCTGTCTTCTACTGCCAGCTTTTTATTTGGTATTCTGGGATGAAATTTTTATCTTCAATCGGTGTTGAATCTTGTTGGTTGGAAGGGTTTTGTTCCATTTATTTACCTCTGCGTTATTATTTCATTTCCTAAAATTTTTCCCTCACCCGGCCAATTGTGGGGTGTTTTCTTGGTTAGGGCAATGTATTTACCCAGCGCTGTGGTGTTGAACTCAACATTTTTCCTTTTTGTAGACCGAAGTTCGATGGTGCGGGGGGGATCTGGGAACTTGTTCCTGATCAGTGAAGTTAATTTCGAATTAGATCAGTGTTGATAAATTGATCCAGTTGGGTTCCCGCGCACAATGTCTGTTTACTGTTTTAAACCATTTAATTCAAGATTTGGAATTGCGTGAGGCATGGATCTTCGACTCTGGTCTATCGATCTAACTTATGCCTCATGGAAGGTTTACAAAGGAACCTAGATTGATGGATCGCGCGTGGAGTCCCTGGGCTAGCATGAATTTCTCTTGCGCACAGTAAAACAACCCTTGTGTCCTCTGTCACGGGCATGGGTTACCCCTCTCACCTATTTTAAACCGAGCATTCCCCTTTAACTTCAACACGTTGTTGGAAATTGGAGTTCAGAGGTTAATGGAATAGCGTATTGCTGTCAAGCATGCCTTAAATTCTATTGAAAGGCAACTGACCACTATTACAGTCTATTAATAACCGAATTTGACAGCAAATGCTACGGTTCAATCTGGACAGCAAGAATTGAAATTCAAGTTAACTTTTTCTCAAGATTCGAGGAATAATTCCATGTATGTGAATGACAAGTTAATGCCTGGGCTGGACTAGATGTTTTTCTAAATTTTATTTAGGTGGATGGACCTTTAATAACCTCGATTTCCAGTTTTGACCAGCATATTCAGAATTGGGGCTTGGACCCTTTCAGATCTGTTCTCAGGAGGTTGTTTGTAGTCCTTCTACCTATGTCTGCCTGCGTAAGTAAGGAGACTATCCTTAGCTGGAACCAACAACATGATCCTAAAGTCCTTCTTTTGGTTTCCATAATTATTTTATAGCGCTTCAAACCTTCTTTCCTGCAGAATTGTCTAGATTTTAGTTGAGAGTGAAATCATTCGTATGGGTCTCTTAGGGTGTTTAATTTATTTATGTTTTTAGCAGAAGGAATACACTGCGTTAAGCCTAAGTTTAGTAATAGGAACATTATGATATTATTTGTACTATGGTATGGAAGTTATTCCAACACTTCAGAAGTTCATTCCAGCACTTCAGCTAGACAACCTGTTGGCCATCTATTGTTATTAATGTTTGACTACAAATTTTCACTCTTTTAATTTAAATGGTTGACACATTTTGGTCATAGCTAAGTTAGTGATTAAATTTGACTTGCCAAAACAAATTCAAACTAATTACCTTAAGGTTATTTGCTGGGGAAAACATGTGTGGTTAAGTGAATAATTATGATGGTACATTGCTTTCAGTAAAGTCAACTGTTGGGATCAATATGTACTTCATATATCTAATAATGATTTAGTGTATAGAGGAGATGCTCTGGAATGATTATGCTTGGGGTGTATCATCAATTATTCAACACTTAAACCCTTAACCTCGAACTATCCTTAAGACTTGTCTCCTTAAGTGCTTTGTTATACTAACAGATTGGGAAGGTAAAGAAATCTTGGTGTTATTCTTGATAAGTTAACAAGTGACCCTTAGGAGATATTTTCATGTTGGACATTGGATAATCTTTCTTTATTTTGTGAGTATTAATTTATCTACATTGATGGTTGCATATAAATAAACAAATGTAATTGACACATCTTTAATTAAATGTTACTTAATGGAATTACACTATAGATATTGACATTTAGTAAGTATAAAATTGATACATACAAGACACTTCTTTACTTGTAGCGTTAATTGAGATTTCTTCATGATAAAATAAATGGTTCTAAAATGTTGGCTTTAGGACTGCAAGTATAATGATCTAGAATGATTTACCTTTTCCGCTCTCATTGTAAACTTGCTTACTCTATGATGAGATCGATGGTCATAGACTCTGTTGATTTAGCTATATGCATGATTGATTGTGATTGGTTGGTAAATCGGATTTCTTGAGCCTTGTAGATAGAATGGTTGATTAAATTGTGTTCTAATGTGCTAAACAAAATTGATGTTGATGGATTGAGGCAAATTATTAATGCGCAGTTAATTACAGTTAATGTATGATGGTTAGCAGTAAAGAATGCTCTCACCCATGGTTAATGGAGTTTAGGTTGATAGAACGAATCTTAGTTGATCGTTGATGTTGGTGGATTTAGCATTTTTAGTTTCGTTCTTATTTGTGTTAGGGGATGTAGACACCTCCTTGTTCCTCAGAACAGTCGCTAGCCCTGAGACCTTAAATGGTTAAAATCAATGGGAACCTAGGCTTGAGCATTGCTTATGTGTCTTGGAGGTCCTAACCATTGCAGGATAGGATGGGTGGGTAGTCAAACTTGTTTGTTGTCAGTTGATTGTCGTTCCTTGCTTCTGTATGCTAGATGCACGTCTTAGGTCGTTATGTGGTGGTCATTGTTGCATGTGTCATGTTCGTCGTCATGATGCGACACAAAGGAGAATGTCTTTGTCACCCTTGTAACACATGCACACACACACAAAAAATAAATTGCACTTGTTATAATAGGTTGGTCATCGTAACGGGGAGGTTCGTTACATATGGTATCAGAGCGGGTTCAACCCGCGACTTGGGATCGCTATGGATTTCGCTGACATGATTTGATTATACTGTTGCTAATAGAGTTGATTGTGTGCGTGCAGGTAATAATGGTTGGAGGACGCCGCAAAGGCAGACGATGGGGTGCTAGGGGAGGAGGCACGACGCCTCTAGTAGCATTCACACCTGAGGGGTCTAATCCCCAGGGAGACGAGCAGGTTCTCAGACAGGAGCAGATAGCAGTTGGTGATGTAGTCAGGATGATGAGATATTTTCAGTGCATGTCTGAGGCACTAATCAGCCGTTTGGAAAGAGATGAGGCCAGGGTGCCTGCACCCGCTGAGGTTCCACCGCGCACACCTACCATTACTGGTAGCATTCACCTTGAACTCAAGAAGGTCAAATTTTCTGAGTTCTTTGGTGCCTCGGATGGCACAGCCGCCGAGAAATGGTTGGAGAACATGGAGATGTGCTTTGCACTTCGGCATTATACCTCCAACATGAAGTCTGCATGCCAGTATTTCAACTGAAGGGGACTGCTCTTCTATTCTGGAGGACGCTCCTACCGCAGTTGAACATGGTCGTCGAAGACGTGTCATGAGAACTGTTCAAGGAACGGTTCTGAGAGAGGTACCTTTCAGAGGAATTCATTGAGTGTCAGCTCAATGAGTTCAACGCCTTATGACAGGGAAGTCATACGGTGCCCGAGTACGAGGCCCGTTTTATGGAGCTGCTCTGGTATGTTCCGCACCTCAACATAGAGAAACTTAAGGTCAACTAGTTCGTGTTCGGCCTTAATAGAAGCCTATGTGCAAAGGTTAGTATTTTGATGCCTCAAACCTTGCATGATGCCATCCAGAAGGCCCTCATAACAGAGGAGGAGCTTATCAGTGGGGGTTAGACCAGGACTCCAACGAGACCAACACGAAAAGTTTCATCTGGAACACAGCAGCACCAGACACTAGCGAGACATACGCTGGGAAATCATGGCTTTCAAAGGGGATCCACTTTCACTACACCTCGGTGACCGTTGCCTCAGCAGTGGACCCCTTATCAGGGACCACCGCATTAGCAATAATGTCGCCCGTAGTAGCAACAGTTGAGTCCTGTTCAATAGAACAGACCAGGGTTCCAGGCCGGTGGGCCGTCATCTTCTACTTCGGGTACCAGGACTACTACACCGAAGAAGGGGTGTTGGACATGTGGTGACCCAGACTACTAGAGCGAGTGTCTTGTGGAGAGGACTAGAGTGTCTGGGTCAGCCGGACCCACTACAGTGGGAGATATGGGTAAGGCCCATCGAATTCATGCAGCGGTGAATAACTACCAAGAACAACAACGGTCAACTTTGCTCGAGATGACAGGTACCATCACTGATCAGTCCCTTAGTATTTTGATAGATCCCGGTGCTACCGAGAGTTTCATTTCCAGTGCAACGCTAAAAAGGATTAAGGTAAAGTAATTCGAACAGGCTGAGTTTAGCTTCATTGAGATGGCTTTGGGAGCCAAACAGAAGGTTGGAGGAAAGGTTACGGGCTGTGCCCTTAACCTGGGAGACTTTGTCAAAAGGGCCAACCTATACATCACAATCCTAGGATCTTATGATGTCGTGATTGGTATGGATTGGTTGGAATCACATGAGGCGAAACTCAACTGTAAGACAAAACAGTTGATCTTGGTCGACGGCGAGGGATAGAGACATGTGATTGTAGGACGAAACCAATGAGTTTCCCTGAGGTTCATCTCTTCCTTATAGCTACGGAAGAGTATGCGCAAGGGGTGCAAGCTTTATGCGATCCTTGCGTTAAATGAGAAGAGAGTAGCGAAAGGTCTAGAACACCTTTCGGTGGTGAGAGAGTTTGTGAACATATTTCCGGAGGGGTTACCTGGGATGCCGCCGGAAAGAGATTTGGAATTTACCATAAACTTGAAACAGGGGACGAAACCGATAGCAAGAATGCCTCATCGAATGTCAACCCCAGAGTTACAAGAATTGAAAATGCAACTGAAGGAGTTGTTGGACCTAGGACTGATACTTCCTAACATGTCACCGTGGGGTTCATCTGTTATTTTCATACGAAAGAAGGAAGGATCGTGGAGGATTTGCATTGACTACCATCAACTGAACAAGGCTACAATCAAGAATCAATATCCATTGCCAAGAATTGATGATTTGTTTGATCAAATGAAGGCTTCGACGGTGTTCTCCAAGATCAATTTATGATCAGGGTATCACCAGTTACAGATCAAGGATGATGACGTCCCTAAGACCGCCTTTAAGACGAGGTTTGGACATTACGAGTTTACTGTTTTACTGTTTGGACTGACAAATGCCCCTAGGGTATTTATGAGTTTGACGAACGGGGTGTTCCATGAGTACTTGGATGAGTTCGTCCAAGTGTTCATTGACGATATTTTGATTTACTCTTGTACGACGGAGGATCATGACGAGCACTTGCGCTTGGTACTACAGTGTCTGCGAGAGCACAAATTATATGGGAAATTTTCCAAATGCTCTTTTTATCAATCAAAGATTCACTACTTAGGGCATGTCATCTCCGGTGAAGGTATCGCTGTGGATCCAGCCAAGGTCAAGGCTATTATGGAATGGCCTACGCCGATGAATGTTACGGACGTGCGTAGCTTTATGGGTTTAGTAGGATACTATCGATGGTTTTTCGAGGGAATTTCGAAGATAACAAATATGATCACAAAATTGCAGAAGAAAAACAAGAAGTTTGTTTGGACCGAAAAATGCGCAGAAGCATTTCGTAGGCTTAAGGAGTTGTTGACGACAACACCGATACTAAAGGTCGCTGACATGGACGTGGACTTCTTGGTATGCACAGACGCATCCAAGGAAGGCTTAGGAGGAGTCTTGATGCAAGATGGGTGAGTAATTGCTTACATTTAGAGGAAAATGAGAAGGCATGAGGAGAACTACGTGACACATGATTTGGAGTTATTAGCCATCGTATATGCCTTGAAGGTTTGGAGACACTACCTTGTTGGACAGAAATTTGAACTAAAGACTGATCATTGTGGACTACAACACATTTTTACGCAAAGCGACCTGAACGCACAATAATGGCGTTGGTTGGAATTGCTTAGCGAGTATGACTTTGAGATTTCTTACATAAAGGGGATAGTGAACCGAGTGGAAGATGCTTTGAGTCAGAGACCATGCATATTCTCGGTGTTGCCTCTTTAGATGAATGTACATGAGAAGATTCTCACTTTACAGTGTGATGATGACTGGTACAAAGAGGTCAAGAGTTTTATCGAACAAAACACAATGATGGTACCACGATATGAGGGATTTTCATCTGATAGCGATGGTTTATTAAGGTTTAAAAGTCAGATTTACGTACCGCCAAATGATGAGTTGAGGATTTTGATCCTGAGCGAGGCTCATAGATCAGTTTACATGGCTCACCCAGGAGTCACGAAGATGAGGGCAGACCTTAGGCCCTTATTCTTTTGGAAGGGAATGAAGGCAGACATAGTCAGCTATGTGGCTAGATGCCTTGAATGTCAGCAGGTAAAGGCTGAACATAGACACCCAGTGGGATTACTACAAGCGCACACTATTCCAGAATCGAAATGGGAGGTTATTTCGATGGATTTCATTGTTGGATTGCCACTGATGGCGAGGAGACATGACTCGATTCTCGTAGTAGTAGACACTTTGACGAAGAGTGCTCACTTTATTCTTGTGTGTATGATGTATCAGACATTGCTAGAGTTTTCATCAATGAGATTGTGAGGCTACATGGCGTTCCTAAGAGGATTATATCCAATCGAGGATCGGTGTTTACCGGACGATTTTGGATGAGTTTCCAAGAGGCCTTGGGAACCCATCTTAACTTTTGTACTGTGTATCACCCAGAGACTGAAGGACAGACCAAACGAATGAACCAAACCTTGGAGGACATGTTGCGCATGTACGTGATGGACCAACAAAAGCGTTGGGAAAAATTCTTGCCACTAGTAGAGTTCGCTTACAATAACAGTTACGAGAGCACCATTAAGATGGCGCCTTTCAAGTTTCTTTATGGGCGACCATGTCGAATGCCCTTGAGTTGGGATCGGATTGAGGATAGGGTCCTAGTGGGACCAGAAGCAATCCAAGAAATGGAAGAACAAAAGAAAACCATAAGACAAAGGATTAAAGAAGCGCCAGATCGACAGAAGGGTTATGTCGATGCGCACCGAGTCGACCATAGTTATGAGGTCGGCGATCAAGTCTTCTTACGGGTTAAACCGCATAAGAGATCGATCAAGTTTTGGAAGGGAGATAAACTCTCTCCTAGGTTCGTGGGACCTTTCGATATTGTGGAGATAAAGGGGCCCATGGTGTGGCCTATCGACTAGCCTTGCATGATTCCTTGAGGCATATGCTTGATGTTTTTCATGTATCTGTTATGAGACATTATATTAGTGATCCTACACATGTTATTGACATGAGTTCCTTGCAGGTATCGAACGAGGGAGCACTCACGGCTGAGCCGGTACGCATCTTAGATCATCACGTTCGACAGTTACGACGTCGAACAGTAGATCAGGTCAAGGTCCTGTGTTACAATTATAGTCCACACTCGGTGACCTGGGAGGACGCATGTGATATGTGCCAACAGTTTCCATTTTTGTTTGATATATAGACATATGATACTGTGATACACTTATTTCGACATTTACACTAAGAAATGTGGGGATGAAGTTTAGACCAAGAGGGGGTGCATGTAACATCCCGCTCTGGCACACTAAGAAAACTTATTCTTTGTGGACACTTGCTCGCAAGTGATCCAGATTATTATTCCATTAAAACATTTGACTTTGATATTTATGCATTATGGGAAAATGACATGTTGTTTTACTGCATTGACATAGACAGGTTCTATTGACTCGGCTTTACTGAGTGTGCAGGGTTTTGGACATTGAGGATGCAGTAAAACAATCTACTAGCACTCCTAGCACTCCCATCGTGGCTCGAACTGTAGGTTAACGATTACCTAGTTCGAGAGAACCCACGATGCAGTGAGGGAAGACTGCGACGGTCGCTCATGATGATTCTAAGGGGAACGCAATAAGGCGGGGGCCTTATTCTTTAGAATCCCTTAGTCTCCCACAAGTTCACCTGGAAGAGTGTTGACTCCAGGCGTTATTGATGTCTACCAATCAGTCAAGAGGAAAGTGGCACCCTTGGAGCACATGGCGCATCCTGAAGGGCATGTCGCGCAAAAGAAACACAAGAGGTGAGTGTCACCCTTGGAGCACATGGTGCATCCTGAAGGGCACATCGCGCAAAAGAAACACAAGAGGCTAGTGGCACCCTTGGAGCACATAGTGCGTCCTTAAGGGCACGTCACACAAAAGAAACACTAGAGGCGAGTGGCACCCTTGGAGCACGTAGTGCATCTTGAAGGGCACGTCGCGATGATGATGATAAAGGAACAAACCTAGATGGCCCTAAGACAACTAACACGTTAATAATTCTTAAACAACTTCCCTAATTAAATGTCGCCTAGCTCAGAATCAATGTTCTAAGTCTAAAACTTTGCTAGGGGTAAAATTTTGTCTACCCTTAAGAAAATATCTATAAAAAAATAAAATAATAATAAAAAAAAGGGGGTTAAAATAAAAACCACTGAGTAATAATTTTGGTCTTCATAAAATTTTTAGTAACATGAAGAGAGTAAGCAGTTAAATGAAAACCTGTGAATATAAAATATAAAGAGGCAATTAATTTATTTTAAACTTTTGATAATTTAAGAAGGTATTAAATTATTAGTAAAAATGAAAAGAGGTTAATTATAAAATATAAGGAGGCATTATATTTATATTAAACTTTTGATAATTTAAGAAGGTATTAAATTATTTGTAGACGGGGAAAGAGGAAATATAAAATTTAGGAAACTAAGGAATGGAGGAAACATAATAAGGGAAAGAGGGGAACTTATGGTAAAAAGCGAGGTCAACTTAGTAAAGAATTTGCAATTAAGAACCTTCTAAATTGAACTAAATTAGCAACTTCATTTAGGGAAAGTATTTAAAACCTGTAAGGGAATCTAGGAACACCTAGGAGTAAATTTAGGAGTAACTCTAGGTGGGTGAGGGAATTGAGACAATTATTAGTTTAAAGAAAATAATTATTGGAGGAAAGTGGGGATGGATGACACCTGTACGAAAGAGAATTTTTGGAAGATTTTTATTAAAACTTAAAATTTAATGAGATTAGGGAAAGATTAGAAGTTATAAAATTCTATAAAAGAGAGAGAGGAGAAGGAAGAAGGGGATCAGCTGCTAGCGTAACGTTACGCTATCGGATTAGTGACTTGACTGATTTACCTGTGGGAGTTGGGATTTCCCAGCTCAGAGAGGAGTGGTAGCTCAGCCTTGCGAGGTGAGATGGGAGATAGACGTACCATCTGGATAGTGTGTTTCCCCTTTGCGGCTCGGGGGGCTAAGTGATAAGCAAAGTACCCCTAGCGTTGGATGGGAGGTACCGATATAGTCTCGAAGGTCGGCAAGCAGGAGCGGCATGGAGCCTGTGGACGACACTCAGAGCAGGCGATCAGGCAACAGTATGCTTTCCATTTTGCATGATAGAAGGTATTAGGAACTTGGCTCTCTCTTAATGTTATCAACATTTGTATATTTTCTTGTGAGATGAAAATATTTGACTTAAATTTGCTTGGGTTCTCGTCGGTATGACTGGTTTTCTTTTTCCATTCTTTGGCGATTTTAATGGTGTGACGGATATAAAAATGTTTCTTCTTAACTCTGCTATTGCAAGTTGGTATTGGATAAAAATATTTTATGACCTCGGCATTGCCGATCTTCCTTGGTTCTATGCGATCTCCAACTGTGCCTTACGTTTTTGTTTGTTTGCGTTTTTTTTTGCTTGGAAGAGATGAATCTAAATCTGTGCTTGAAATCCTTATGGCCTTAGCCCTATCTTCTGCTGCTAGATTTTTATTTGGTATTCTGAGCTGAAATTTTTATCTTCGATTGGTGTTGAATATTGTTGGTTGGAAGGGTTTTGTTCCATTTATTTACCTCTGTGTTAATATTTCATTTCCTAAAATTTTTCCCTCACCCGACCAATTGTGGGGTGTTTTCTTGGTTAGGGCAACATATTTACCCAGCGCTGTGGTGTTGAACTTGGCATTTTTCCTTTTTGTAGACCGAAGTTCGATGGTGCGGGGGGGATCTGGGAACTTGTTCCTGATCAATGAAGTTAATTTCGACTTAGATCAGTGTTGATAAATTGATCCAGTTGGGTTCCCATGCACAATGTCTGTTTACTATGTTAAACCATTTAATTCAAGATTTGGAATTGCGTGAGGCATGGATCTTGGACTCTAGTCTATTGATCTAACTTGTGTCTTGTGGAAGGTTTACAAAGAAACCTGGATTGGTGGATCACGCGTGGAGTCCCTGAGGTAGCATGAAGTTCTCTTGCACGCAGTAAAACCTCCCTTGTGTCCTCTGTCACGGGCGTGGGTTACCCCTCTCACCTGTTTTAAACAGAGCATTCCCCTTTAACTTCAATGCCTTGTCGGAAATTGGAGTTCGGAGGTTAATGAAATAACATATTGCTGCCAAGCATACCTTAAATTCTATTGAAAGGCAACCGACCACTATTATAGTCTATTAATAACTGAATCTGACAGCAAATGCTACGGTTCAATCTGGACAACAAGAATTGGAATTCATGTTAACTGTTGCTCAATATTCAACGAATAATTCCATGTCTATGAATGACAAGTTAATGCCCAGGCTGGCCGATATGTTTTTCTAAATTTTCTTCAAGTGGATGGACCTTTAATAAACCCGATTTCTAGTTTTGACCAGCATATTCAGAATTGGGGCTTGGACCCTTTCAGATCTGTTCTCAGGAGGTTGTTTGTAGTCCTTCTGTCTGTGTCTACCTGCGTAAGTAAGGAGACTATCCTTAGCTGGAACCAACAACATGATCCTGAAGTCCTTCTTTTGGTTTCCATAATTCTTTTATAGCGCTTCAAACCTTCTTGCCTACAGAATAGTCCAGATTTTAGTTGAGAATGAAATCATTGGCATGGGTCTCTTAGTGTGTTTAATTCATTAATATTTTTATCAGAAGGAATACATTGTGTTAAGCCTGGGTTTAGTAATAGCAGCATTATGATATTAGTTGTACTATGGTATGGAATTTATTGCAACACTTCAAAAGTTCATTCCAGGACTTCATCTAGGCAACCTGTTGGCCATCTATTGTTATTAATGTTTGACTACAACTTTTCACTCTTTTAATTTAAATGATTGACACATTTTGGTCATAGCTAAGTTAGTGATTAAATTCGACTTGCCAAAATAGATTGCAACTAATTACCTTAAGGTTATTTGCTGGGGAAAACATGTGTGGTTAAGTGAATAATTATGATGGTACATTGCTTTTAGTAAAGTCAACTATTGGGATCAATATGTACTTCATATATCTAATAATGATTTAGTGTGTAGAGGAGATGCTTTGGAATGCTTATGCTTGGGGTGTATCATCAATTATTCAACACTTAAACCCTTAACCTTGAACTATCCTTAAGACTTGTCTCCGTAAGTTCTTTGTTATATAACAAATTGGGAAGGTAAAGAAATCTTGGTGTTATTCTTGATAAGGTAACAAGTGACCCTTAGGAGATATTTTCATGTTGGACATTGGATAATCTTTCTTTATTTTGTGAGTATTAATTTATCTACATTGATGGTAGCATATAAATAAACAAATGTAATTGACACATCTTTAATTAAATGTTACATAATGGAATTACACTATAGATATGGACATTTAGTAAGTATAAAATTGATACATACAAGACACTTCTTTACTTGTAGCATTAATTGAGATTTCGTCATGATAAAATAAATGGTTCTAAAATGTTGGCTTTAAGACTGCAAGTATAATGATCTACAATGATTAAACTTTTATGCTCTCATTGTAAACTTGATTACTCTATGATGAGATCGATGATCATAGACTCTGTTGATTTAGCTAGATGCATGATTGATTGTGATTGGTTGGTAAATCGGATTTCTTGAGCCTTGTAGATAGAATGGTTGATTAAATTGTGTTCTAATGCACTAAACAAAATTGATGTTGATGGATTGAGCCATATTATTAATGCACGGTTAATTACAGTTAATGTATGATGGTTATCAATAAACAATGCTCTCACCCATGGTTAGTGGAGTTTAGGTTGATAGAATGAATCTTAGTTGATCGTTGATGTTGGTGGATTTAACATTTTTAGTTTCGGTCTTGTTTGTGTTAGGGGATGTAGACACCTGCTTGTTCCTCAGAACAGTCGCCAGCCCTGAGACCTTAAATGGTTAAAATCAATGGGAACCTAGGCTTGAGAATTGCTTATGTGTCTTGGAGGTCCTAACCATTGCAGGATAGGACGGGTGGGTAGTCAGACTTGTTTGTTGTGAGTTGATTTTCGTTACTTGCATCCGGATGCTGGATGTGCATCTTAGGTCATTATGTTGTGGTCATTGTTGCATGTGTCATGTTCATCATCATGGTGCGACGCAGAGCTGAATGTCTTTGCCACCCTTGTAACACACACGCACACACAAAAAAAAATAAAAAATAAAAAAATTGCACTTGTTATAATAGGTTGGTCATCATAACGGGGATGTTCGTTACATATGGTATCTAAGTGGGTTCAACCCGCGACTTGGGATCGCTACGGCTTTCGCTGACATGATCTGATTATACTGTTGCTAATAGAGTTGATTGTGTGCGTGCAGGTAATCATGGTTAGAGGATGCCACGAAGGCAGATGATGGGGTGCTAGGGGAGGAGGCCCGATGCCTCTAGTAGCATCCACACCTGAGGGGTCTAACCCCCAGGGAGATGAGCAGGTTCTTGGATAGGAGAAGATAGAAGTTGGCGATGTAGTTGGGACGATGAGATGTTTTCAGTGCATGTATGAGGCATTGATCAGCCGTTTGGATAGATATGAGGCCAGGGCGTCGGCACCCACTAAGGTTCCACCGAGTGCACCTGCCGTTACTAGTAGCATTCACCGTGAACTTGAGAAGGTCAAATTTTCCAAGTTCTTTGGTGCCCCAGACGGTGCAACCACCAAGGCATGGTTGGAGAACATGGCGATGTGCTTCGCACTTCACCATTATACCTCCAACAAGAAGGTCTGCATGGCGGTCTTTCCACTGAAGGGGAGTGCTCTTCTATGGTGGAAGACGCTCCTACCGCAGCTGAACATGGCCGTCGAAGATGTGTCATGGGAACTGTTCAAGGAACGGTTTCGAGAGAGGTACCTTTCAGAGGAATTCATTGAGTGTCATCTTAATGAGTTCAACGCCTTATGACAAGGAGGTCATACGGTGCCCAAGTACGAGGCCCGTTTTATGGAGTTGCTCTGGTATGCTCTGCACCTTAACACAGAGAAACTTAAGGTCAACCGGTTCGTGTTCGGCCTTAACAGAAGCCTGCGTGCAAAGGTTAGGATTTTGATGCCTCAAACCTTGCATGATGCCATCGAGAAGGTCCTCATAGCAGAGGAGGATCTTATCAGTGGGGCTCAGACCAGGACTCCAGCGAGACCAGTAGGGTAGGTTTCATCTGGAACACAGCAACACTAGACACCAGCGAGACATACACCGAGAAATCGTGGCTTCCAGAGGGGATCCACTTTCACTACACCTCGACGACTTCCACCTCAGCAGTGGACCCCTTATCAGAGACCACTGCATCAACAACAACATCGCCCATGGCAGCAGCAGTTTAGGCCTATTCAATAGAACAGACCAGGGTTCCAGGCCGGTGGGCCGTCATCTTCTACTTCGGGTACCAGGACTACTGCGCCGAAGAAGGGGTGTTGGACGTCTGGGGAGCCACACTACTAGCGCGACTATCCTATAGAGAGGACTAGAGCATTCGGATCACCCGGACCCACTACAGTGGGAGATATGGGCAAGGCCCATTGGATTCATGCAGTGGTGAATAACCGTCAGGCAAAGAAACAGTCAACTGTGCTCAACACGACAGGTACCATCATTGACCAGTCCCTTAGTATTTTGATAGATCCCGATGCTACTGAGAGTTTCATTTCCGGTGCATCGCTAAAAAGGATTAAGGTAAAGGTAGTCAAATAGACTGTATTTAGCTTCGTTGAGATGGATTCAGGAGTCAAACAGAAGATTGGAGGAAAGGTTACGGGTTGTGCCCTTAACCTGGGAGACTTTGTCACAAGGGCCAACCTATACGTCATGATCCTAGTATCTTATGGTGTCGTGATTGGTATGGATTGGTTGGAATCGCATGAGGCGATACTCAACTGTAAGAAAAAATGGTTGAGCTTGGTCGACGACAAGGGATAGATACGTGTGATTGTAGGAAAAAACTATGGAGTTTCCCTGAGGTTCATCTCTTCCTTACAGCTACGGAAGAGTATGCGCAAGGGGTGCAAGCTTTATGCAATCCTTGCATTAAACGAGATGGGAGTAGCAGAAGGTCTAGAACACCTTTCGGTGGTGAGAGAGTTTGTGGACGTATTTCGGGAGGGGTTACCTAGGATGCCACCGGAAAGAGATTTGGAATTTACCATAGACTTGAAACCGGGGACAGAACCAATAGCAAGAACACCTCATCGAATGTCAACCCTAGAGTTACAACAATTGAAAATGCAACTGAAGGAGTTGTTGGACCTGGGACCGATACGTCCTAGCGTGTCACCGTGGGGTGCACCTGTTATTTTCAAATGAAAGAAGGATGGATCGTGGAGGCTTTGCGTTGACTACCGTCAACTGAACAAGGATATGATCAAGAATCAGTATCCATTGTCGAGAATTGATGATTTGTTTGATCAAACGAAGGGTGTGACGGTGTTCTCCAAGATCGATTTATGATCAGGGTATCACTAGTTATGGATCAAGGATGATGACATCCCTAAGACCACATTTAAGATGAGGTTTGGACATTATGAGTTTACTGTTTTACCATTTGTACTGACAAACGCCCCTAGGGTATTTATGAGTTTGACGAACAGGGTGTTCTGCGAATACTTGGACAAGTTTGTCCAAGTGTTCATTGCCGATATTTTGATTTACTCTTGTACGACAGAGGAGCATGACGAGAACTTGCACTTGGTACTATAGTGTCTACGAGAGCACAAATTATATGGGAAATTTTCCAAATGCTCTTTTTATCAATCAAAGTTTCACTACTTAGGGCATGTCATCTCTGGCGAACGTATCGATGTGGATCTAGCCAAGGTCGAGGCTATTATGGAATGGCCTGCGCCGACGAATGTCACGGAAGTGAGTAGCTTTATGGGTTTAGCAGGATACTATTGATAGTTTGTCGAGGGAATTTCAAAGATAGAAAATCCGATCATGGAATTGCAGAAGAAAAACAAGAAGTTTGTTTGGACCGAGAAATGCACAGAAGCATTTCAGAGGCTTAAGGAGTTGTTGACGACAGTGCCGATACTAAAGGTCCCTGACATGGATGCGGACTTCTTGGTATGCACAGACACATCCAAGGAAGGCTTAGGTGGAGTCTTGATGCAAGATGGGGGAGTAATTTCTTAGATTTCGAGGAAACTGAGAAGGCATGAGGAGAACTACGCGATGCACGATTTGGGTTTATTAGCCATCGTATATGCCTTGAAGGTTTGGAGACACTACCTTGTTGGACAAAAATTTGAACTAAAGACTGATCATTGTGGACTACAACACATTTTTACACAAAGCGACCTGAATGCGCGACAATGGCGTTGGTCAGAATTGCTTAGTGAGAACGACTTTGAGATTTCTTACATAAAGGGAACAGTGAACCGAGTGGCGGATGCTTTGAGTCAGAGACCATGCATCTTCTCGGTGTTGCCTCTTCAGACGAATCTACGTGAGAATATTCTCACTTTACAACGTGATGATGACTGGTACAAAGAGGTCAAGGGTTTTATCGGACAAAACACAATGATGGTACCACGATATGAGGGATTTTCATTTGATAGAGATGGGTTATTGAGGTTTAAAAGTCGGATTTATGTACCATCAAACGACGAGTTGAGGATGTTCATCCTGATCAAGGCTCATAGAGTAGTTTACATGGCTCACCCGGGAGTCACGAAGATGAGGGTAGACCTTAAGCCCTTATTATTTTGGAAGGGAGTGAAGGCAGACATAGTCAGCTATGTGGCTAGATGCCTCAAATGTCAGCAGGTAAAGGTTGAACATAGACACCCAGCAGGATTACTACAACCGCATGCTATTCTAGAATTGAAATGGGAGGTTATTTCGATGGATTTCATTGTTGGATTGCCATTGATGGCAAGGAGACATGACTCAATTTTTTTAGTAGTAGACACTCTGACAAAGAGTGCTCACTTTATTCCTGTGCGTATGACGTATCAGGCACCTGACATTGCTAGAGTTTTCATCAGTGAGATTGCGAGGCTGCATGGCGTGCCTAAGAGGATTATATCCAATCGAGGATCGGTGTTTACTTGACAATTTTGGATGAGTTTCCAAGAGGCCTTGGGAACCCAACTTAACTTTAGTACTGCGTATCACCCAGATACTGACGGACAGATTGAATGAATGAACCAAACCTTGGAGGACATGTTGCGCATGTACGTGATGGACCAACAAAAGCGTTGGGAAGAATTCTTGCCACTAGTAGAGTTCGCTTACAACAACAGTTACCAAAGCACCATTAAGATGGCACCTTTCGAGTTTCTTTATGGGCGACCATGTCGAATGCCCTTGAGTTGGGATTAGATTGAGGATAGGGTCCTGGTGGGACTAGAATCGATCCAAGAAATGGAAGAACAAATGAAAACCATAAGGCAAAGGATTAAAGAAGCACAGGATCGATAGAAGGGTTATGTCGATGCGCACCAAGTCGACCGTAGTTACGAGGTCAGAGATCAAGTCTTCTTACGGGTTAAACCACATGAGAGTTTGATCAAGTTTGGGAAGGGAGCTAAACTCTCTCCTAGGTTCGTGGGACCTTTCGAGATAGTGGAGAGAAAGGGGCCCGTGGCCTATCGACTAGCCTTGCATGATTCCTTGAGGCGTATGCATGATGTTTTTCATGTATATGTTATGAGACATTATATTAGTGATCCTACACATGTTATTGACATGATTTCCTAGCATGTATCGGACGAGGGAGCACTCACGGATAAGCTGGTCCGCATCTTAGATCATTGCATTCGACAGTTATGATGTCGAACGGTAGATCAGGTCAAGGACCAGCGGGGAAATTATAGTCCACACTCGGCGACCTGGGAGGACGCATATGATATGTTCCAACAGTTTCCACTTTTGTTTGATAGATAGACATATGATATTGTGATACACTTATTTCAGCATTTATACTGAGAAACTTCAGGACGAAGTTTAGACCAAGAGGGGGTGCATGTAACATCCTGCTCTGGCGCACTGAGAAAACTTATTCTTTGAGGACACTTGCTCGCAAGTGATCCAAATTTTTATTCCATTAAAACATTTGAATTTTATATTTATGCGTTATGGAAAGACGACATGTTGTTTTACTGCATTGACATAGACAGGTGCTATTGACTCAGTTTTATTGAGTGTGCAGGGTTTTGGACCTTGAGGATGAAGAGGCATAGATGGAACCCCTTGGACTCTGGATCGAGTCAGGGAGTGTGCTATTGGGGCTGACGATAGCTTGCTGAACAGACTCACATATGGAGTGAAGGGGCCAAACACGACTACCAAAGAGGTTGAGGGAGAGGTGTGGACAACAACCCTGCCACAACCTCCTCGCATTCCCTCCGTGGCTCGAACTGTAGGTTAACGATTACCTAGTTTGAGAGGACCCATGATGCCGTGAGGAAAGACTGTGATAGTCACTCATGATGATTCTAAGGGGCACACAATAAGGCGGGGGCCTTATTCCTTAGAATCCCTTAGTCTCCCACAAGTTCACCTGGCGGAGTGTTGACTCCAGGCGTTATTCATGTCTACCAATCAGTCAAGATCCGAGTGGCACCCTTGGAGCACATGGTGCATCCTGAAGGGCACGTCGCGCAAAAGAAACACAAGAGGTGAGTGGCGCCCTTGGAGCACATGGTGCATCCTGAAGGGCACGTCGCGCAAAAGAAACACAAGAGGCAAGTGGCACCCTTGGATCATGTAGTGCGTCCTTAAGGGCATGTCACGCAAAATAAACACTAGAGGCGAGTGGCACCCTTGGAGCATGTAGTGCGTCCTGAAGGGCACGTCACGATGATCATGATAAAGGAACAAACATAGATGGCCCTAAGACAACTAACACGTTAATAATTCTTAAACAACTTCCCTAATTAAATGTCGCCCAGCTCAGAATCAATGTTCTAAGTCTAAAACTTCCCTAGGGGTAAAATTTTGTCTACCCTTAAAAAAATATCTATAAAAAAATAAAATAATAATAAAAAAAAGGGTGGTAAAATAAAAACCACTGATTAATAATTTTGGCCTTCATTAAATTTTTAGTAACATGAAGAGAGTAAGTAGTTAAATGAAAACCTGTGAATATAAAATATAAAGAGGCAATTAATTTATTTTAAACTTTTGATAATTTAAGAAGGTATTAAATTATTAGTAAAAATGAAAAGAGGTTAATTATAAAATATAAGGAGGCATTTAATTTATTTTAAACTTTTGGTAATTTAAGAAGGTATTAAATTATTAGTAGACGGGGAAAGAGGAAATATAAAATTTACGAAACTAAGGAATGGAGGAAACATAATAAGGGAAACATGGGAACTTATGGTAAAAAGTGACGTCAACTTAGTAAAGAATCTGCAATTAAGAACCTTCTAAATTGAACTAAATTAGCAACTTCATTTAGGGAAAGTATTTAAAACCTGTAAGGGAATCTAGGAACACCTTGGAGTAAATTTAGTAGTAAATCTAGGTGGGTGAGGGAATTGAGACAATTATTAATTTAAAGAAAATAATTATTGGAGGAAAGTGGGAATGGATGACACTTGTACGAAAGAGAATTTTTGGAAGATTTTTATTAAAACTTAAAATTTAATGAGATTAGGGAAAGATTGGAAGTTCTAAAATTCTATAAAAGAGAGAGAGGAGAAGGAAGAAGGGGATTGGCTATTAGTGTAATGTTACACTGCCGGATTAGTGACTTGACTGATTTACTTGTGGGAGTTGGGATTTCTCAACTCGGAGAGGAGTGGTAGCTCGCCCTTGCGAGGCGAGCTAGGAGCTAGACGTACCATCTATATAGTATGTGCCCCCTTTGCAGCTCGGGGGGCTAAGGGGGAAGCAGAGTACCCCTAGCATTGGCTGGGAGGTACTGGTGTAGTCTCGATGGTCGGCGAGCGGGAGCGGCACGGAGCGCGCAGACGACACTCGGAGCAGGAAATCAAGCAAGGGTATGCTTTCCATTTTGTGTGATGGAAGGTATTAGGACCCTGGCTCTCTCTTAATGTTATCAACATTTGTATATTTGCTTGTGAGATGAAAATACTTGACTTAAATCTACTTGGGTTCTCGTCGGTATGACTGGTTTTCTTTTTCCATTCTTTGGCGATTTTAATGGTATGATGGATATAAAAATGTTTCTTCTTAACTCTGTTGTTGCAAGTCGATATTGGATAAAAATATTTTATGACCTCAGCATTGCCGACCTTCCTTGGTTCTATGTGATCTCCAACTGTGCCTTACATTTTTGTTTGTCTACATTTTTTTTGCTTGGAAGAGATCAATCTAACTCTGTGCTTGAGATCCTTATGGCCTTAGCCCTGTCTTCTGCTGCCAGCTTTTTATTTGGTATTCTGAGATGAAATTTTTATCTTCGATCGGTGTTGAATCTTGTTGGTTGGAAGGGTTTTGTTCCATTTATTTACCTCTACGTTTTTATTTCATTTCCTAAAAATTTTCCCTCACTCGGCCAATTGTGGGGAATTTTCTTGGTTAGGGCAATGTATTTACCCAGCGCTGTGGTGTTGAACTCAACATTTTTCCTTTTTGTAGACCAAAGTTCGATGGTGCGGGGGGAATCTGGGAACTTGTTCCTGATCGGTGAAGTTGATTTCGAATTAGATCAGTGTTGATAAATTGATCCAGTTGGGTTCCCGCATACAATGTCTGTTTACTGTTTTAAACCATTTAATTCAAGATTTGGAATCGCGTGAGGCATGGATCTTCGACTCTGGTCTGTCGATCTGAATTGTTCCTTATGGAAGGTTTACAAAGGAACCCGGATTGGTGGATCGCGCATCGAGTCCCTAGGGTAGCATGAAGTTCTCTTTCGTGCAGTAAAACTTCCCTTGTGTCCTTTGTCACGGGCGCGGGTTACCCCTCTCACCTGTTTTAAACCGAGCATTCCCCTTTAACTTCAATGCCGTGTCGAAAATTGGAGTTCAGAGGTTAATGGAATAGAGTATTGCTGTCAAGCATGCCTTAAATTCTGTTGAAAGGCAACCGACCACTATTATAGTCTATTAATAACTGAATCTGATAGCAAATGCTACGATTCAATCTGGACAACAAGAATTGGAATTCAAGTTAACTTTTGCTCAAGATTCGAGGAATAATTCCATGTATATGAATGACAAGTTAATGCCTAGGTTGACCAAGATGTTTTTCTAAATTCACTTCAGATGGATGGACCTTTAATAACCCTGATTTCCAGTTTTGACCAGCATATTCAGAATTGGGGCTTGTACCCTTCCAGATCTTTTCTTAGGAGGCTGTTTGTAGTTCTTCTGCCCGTGTCTACCTACGTAAGTAAGGAGACTATCCTTATCTGGAACCAACAGCATGATCCTGAAGTCCTTCTTTTGGTTTCCATAATTATTTTATAGCACTTCAAACCTTCTTGCCCGCAGAATAGTCTAGATTTTATTTGAGAGTGAAATCATTGGCATGGGTCTCTTAGTGTGTTTAATTTATTTATATTTTTAGTAGAAGGAATACAGTGCGTTAAGCCTGAGTTTACTAATAGCAACATTATGATATTAGTTGTACTATGGTATGGAAGTTATTCCAACACTTCAGAAGTTCATTCTAGCACTTCAGCTAGACAACATGTTGGCCATCTATTGTTATTAATGTTTGACTACAACTTTTCACTCTTTTAATTTAAATGATTGACACATTTTGGTCATAGCTAAGTTAGTGATTAAATTTGACTTGCCAAAACAGATTGCAACTAATTACCTTAAGGTTATTTGCTGGGGAAAACATGTGTGGTTAAGTGAATAATTATGATGGTACATTGCTTTTAGTAAAGTCAACTATTGGGATCAATATGTACTTCATATATATAATAATGATTTAGTATATAGAGGAGATGATCTGGAATGCTTATGCTTGGGGTGTATCATCAATTATTCAACACTTAAACCCTTAACCTCGAACTATCCTTAAGACTTGTCTCCTTAAGTTCTTTGTTATACTAACAAATTGGGAAGGTAAAGAAATCTTGGTGTTATTCTTGATAAGTTAACAAGTGACCCTTAGGAGATATTTTCATGTTGGACATTGGATAATCTTTCTTTATTTTGTGAGTATTAATTTATCTACATTGATGGTAGCATATAAATAAACAAATGTAATTGACACATCTTTAATTAAATGTTACTTAATGGAATTACACTATAGATATTGACATTTAGTAAGTATAGAATTGATACATACAAGACACTTCTTTACTTGTAGCGTTAATTGAGATTTCATCATGATAAAATAAATGGTTCTAAAATGTTGGCTTTAGGACTGCAAGTATAATGATCTAGAATGATTAAACTTTTCCGCTCTCATTGTAAAATTGATTACTCTATGATGAGATCGATGATCGTAGAATCCGTTGATTTAGCTAGATGCATGATTGATTGTGATTGGTTGGTAAATCGGATTTCTTGAGCCCTGTAGATAGAATGGTTGATTAAATTGTGTTCTAATGCGCTAAAAAAAATTGATGTTGATGGATTGAGCCATATTATTAATGCGCGGTTAATTACAGTTCATGTATGATGGTTAGCATCAAAGAATGCTCTCACCCATGGTTAATGGATTTTAGGTTGATAGAACAAATCTTAGTTGATCGTTGATGTTGGTGGATTTAGCATTTTAAGTTTCGGTCTTGTTTGTGTTAGGGGATGTAGACACCTCCTTGTTCCTCAGAACAGTCGCCAGCCCTGAGACCTTAAATGGTTAAAATCGATGGGAACCTGGGCTTGAGTGTTGCTTATGTGTCCTGGAGGTCCTACCCATTGCAGGATAGGACGGGTGGGTAGTCAGACTTGTTTGTTGTCAGTTGATTGTCATTCCTTGCTTCCGGATGTTGGATGTGCATCTTAGGTCGTTATGTGGTGGTCGTTGTTTCATGCGTCATGTTCATCATCACGATGCGATGCAGAGAAGAATGTCTTTGTCACCCTTGTAACACATGTGCACACACACAAAAAATAAAAATAAAAAAAATTGCACTTGTTATAAGAGGTTGGTCGTCGTAACGGGGAGGATCGTTACACTGGAAAACTATGGGGTAGCAATGAAAGCCTCCTCTAGTTCCATGATGCGATTTTTTAGTCTAGCATTCTCTGCTTCAAATCCTCCAATGGAATCATCAATATCATCACCATTTATGTGGTGAAATAGGGATATTTGGGACGACTGAATTTTCCTAAAGTTAATCTATGTATGAGATTTTCCTTTCTTATTTGTTACATCTCTCTTTTCAATGACTATTTTTTTAGATTGGTTGTCAAAAGCAACGCTCTAGAATACGAAGGATTCATATTCATAAAAAATGTCAGTCTTAGCTATTTCCATTGCGGAACTATGGTGCATCTCATCTACGGACGGGCCAACTTTGTGCATGTTCTCAATTTGAATTTCAAGTTGCATCTGCTCACTTTCAATTTCAGGCTCGTCTTCCTACCCTACAATGTTTTTTCTCTTCTTCATCAGGGGAACTTTGTGAGAACTATCATTTTTTGTGCCAGGAGGGTTCTTATCTCCTCTTCCGTTTGAATATTTTTGGGTTTCTTTCTTACTAGGGTGGGTCGTTGAAGTGATGCTCCGTGATGTCATTCTCTTGGGAGTGTTGGTGGGGGACTAAACATTCTTCTCACCAGATACTTTTCCCTATTGTCTGTATAATTAAGGCATGCTTAGCAATGTCTCTATGTCACAATCGTTGGAAGCAAGAGTGTTTTCGTCACTGTCTTTGTATTTGGTCAGGCGTCTATGGATAAAAAAGATGCTAAAGACAACTGTTAGTAAATGTTCTTGAAAAATCCCATTAAGGTCAAACCCTTTTATCCTTTCAACATATGTTAGGTTCAAGTTCTTGAAATGGCCTGTGAATTCGTCAATCTTGTTGACATTTCTGCACACGAAGTCCCTGACTTTCCAGGGCAAAGGTATGAACTGTTTTTTTTTCTTTTCATGGAAAAAATGCAACCAGTGGTTGTATTGCCTTGTTATTTCTATAACAAACATCTTGTCTATGATGTGGCATGGAAGGAAAGAAGGATTTTCCTTGGAGCCAAAGACCATTAGTACATTGTGATTTTCCTTTTGTTCAAGTGTCCCCTTCCTATTCAAAAACTTTGTTGCCTGGCCAGAAATCTAGGGAGAATCCTTCCCTAACAATAAATCTTTGAAACATGAGACAAATTCATTAAAAACCTCATAAAAACAATGTGAGTCCTTGTGCCTCCATAGGGCCTAGTACCAGAATGTTACTGGGTTGAATTCACAGTTTATCTGCTTGGAAAGAGACAATTTTGGAAACACACAAAAATGAAATATTGTTAAAATCAAGTAGGATGACATATAAAATTTATTCAATTATTTGAATCATGATAGTTGGGAATAGATTTCAATGGAAATTATCTTCCCCCAATCAAAAATGAATTATTCCTTGACTGTGAAGTATAAAATATAAATAACTATATGTGAAATGCTTGTCATGGATTCCTGTCCTGTTATTATTGTAAACAACCAAGCAATTTTATGGAAATGATTTATAAAGGAACTTACCTGGCACTTTGTGCTATCTTCAGGAACTGTTGCGGGGTCTTCGAGGAACTCGGCTAAAATGTCCAACCCATTATCATGTTTTTCTAGGAACTGTCGTGGGGTCTTTGAGGAACTTGGTTAAGATGTCTAACCCGTTATCATGTGTTTCTAGGAACTGCTTGCAGTCTTGTCCTCTAAAGGTCAATGTTGTCTCCGACAATATTAACATCTTGTAGAAGACCTGAGGTGAAAAAGAAACAAGAGAATGGCTGCACAGTGGAATAATTCTTTGGCTTGAAATATATTTTTCGGTGCACCAAGACAACAACTCCTTATAGTCAAAAACCTCAGGGATGCAGCCTGGACGAATGATTCTAGAAGTCCAAATCACTTCGTTCTGGGCAGAATAGGATGAATAGTAAGAGTATTCCCTAAACCACTAGAATTTCTGGTCTTGACGTCTGAAGATATTCACTGTATCTCCACAAAATGGTTGTCGACCTGCTTCCATAAGTTTACAAGAACATTTTTTTTCTCTAGACAATGATTGAAATGAAGAGTTGGAAGGGATAATACAATGTTGCACAAATCTTGGTCCAATGTGTGTGAATGGGAGATCTCCTCAAGACTTTTGCTAATTAATGACAATTTTGACAGTTGTTGCATGATGCCTTGTTAACATTAAAGACTAGTAATTGCACACATAAAAGTGCAAACATGGTAGATACGATAATGAGAAGTTAATAATTGGAGATTTCCTGAACGGGCCAATGCGATGAACCATGTTTGAGATGAACAATTGGAAGGGACAATATAACTCTCTGCAGATCTTGGTTTAATGTGTATTAATGGGAGATTTCCTCGAGCGTTTCGCTCATAAATGACAGTGTTGTCGGTTCCTCCATAGTGAGTTTTTAGCATGAAAGGTTACTAATTTCATATTAAGAAACAAGTACGAAGGTCGCGGGGACGAAAAAGAGAAGTTAAGGAGTGTCTAATTATCGAAAGTGGTCAGGTGGGCTTCAAAATAGGGTTACAAGGTACAACCATTGGAGGTGAGGGTGCGAGGGTCAAATTATAAGTCTCAGAGAATTTTGAGTGCAATACACATAACACCGAAGAGGGCATGATAGGACAGTCCAGAGGGAAATTTGTATATCGCCAAATTCTGGATAATGTTTGTAGGACATGTAAAAATGGAGGTGCAAATGTTAGCTCACCTATCTGGGAACCTGCAATCGAAAAAGTGGCTCAATTATGGAATAGAGAAACAGTTGGGTGGATTCATTCTCGTTAATATATTGAAACTTCTAATATATATCCCATTGTGTGGCAATATCTTTTTTGCATGTCTCTGGGCAGAAAAGAGAAAACAAGAGAAGATAAATTAATTTAAATTCGAGGAGTCGAGCTTTAATTAAATTTCATTGTTGCGTCGACACTTTTTCTTTTTAATGGCGATCTGTATGGTTGTTCCATGATGAACTATTATTATTAAACCTTTGTTGGGCAAAGTAAACAGTGACTAAGAATTGGAGATTTCGTGAACCGACCAACTTGAGGAACTCCAAAAAAGATTCCATGAAATGGGAAAGTATGGAAAGCCATCAAATGGGCTTCAAAATTAGGGTGACAATGGTTCCCTAGGAGACGTGACTTCCTGAGGGTCAAATTGTATGTCTTGGGACTTGAATGAAAATGTGTACCATGGAAGAGGGGATGATATGGGAGTCTGATGGTCAATTTGTATACGGTAGACCCTTTCGGTCATTAATGACATGTTTAAGGTTCATGCACAACGAAGTGATAGCATTAAAGATTGCTAATTGCATCTCCAGATACAAGTAGGAAGGTGGTGGGGACAAGGAACAACATGTAAGGAATGGTTAATTATCAAAAGAAGTTGGTGATGCTTCGAAATAGGGATGCAAGATACAACCAACAGAGGTGAGGGCCTGACGGTCAAATTGTATCTCTCAGGAGTGTTGACCATAGAACGTGTAACATGGAAAAGGGCATGATGATGCATGCCTGCAGAAAAACTGTATATCGCAGAAATTCGGGTACTGTTTTCTATTCATGGAACATTAGAAACACAATACTGAGCCCGCCAGTCCAGGACCCTTCAATCGAAAAAGTGTCTAAGTATGAAACCAGGAAACAGTAGGGAAGACTCGATACACAACAAATGTACAATTTCATGGAGATACAACTAACTTGGGCCTAATTATTGAAAGGAACGACAGACGAGTGGGATCATGATGGGGCATTCCAGTGAACAAATTGTATATCGTGGAACTCTGGGCACTATTTGCAAGTCGCAGAAGATTCGAGACACAATTTTGAGGCTGTCAATCTGGGAACCTGCAATCAAAAAAATGTCCAAGTATGGAATAGGGAAATGCTGGCCCAAACTTGTTTTCGCTAATATATTGAAATTTGTAATAGCTTTGCCATTACCTGGCAAGGTCTTCTTTGTATGTTTATGGACAATTTCTATAGGGATGGTTATTCCTTGAGACATTTTTTTATTAATGACAATCCTTACGGTTGTTGCATGATGGCGTTTTATTATTAAACCTTTGGTGTTTCATATTTGGAAAGAAGTACGAGGATGGTCGAAATAGGAAACAATGACTAGGAATTGGAGATTTTGTGAACCCGCCAACACGAGGATCCAAAATAGGGTGACAAGTTCTTCCTAGAAGATGTGAGGTCTTGACAGTAAAATTGTATCGCTCAGAACATTTGAATGCGTAATCTATAACATAGAATAGGGCACGATGTTGGAATCTGGTAGTCAATGTGTATATGGTGGAGGATCGGGTGCCAATTGTTTCATATTAGTTTCTTCAGTTATCACTAGTAAGAGAATAGTTAATGTATATTAGTAAGGATGGGAAGTTAGTGGGGATGGAAGGTAGTGATAAATACTTTGAAACATTCGTGAACCTTGGTATAGTGAATCTTGTGAGTTCGAGGAGTCCGCAGTGGAATTGTAGATCACATAAATTTTGAGTGCAAGTTGTATATCACGGAACAAGAAGAAACAAAGTTTGAAAGTGCCAACCTGAAAACCACGGCCATAAAATTGGCTAAGTATGGAAAGGAACAACATTTAGTTGGATTCTTCATGTGAGGATATATATGGAGATGAAGATATGTCAGCCCGCCAACACTGGAACTCGTGATCATAGAAAGGCGACTAAGTATATAACCAGGAAGCGATAATAGACGGGAAGAAGAAAAGGGTAAAAGAGCTAAGTATCTCATAGAAGAACATCTAATGTTCATTTATTAATGTCAATATTTTCAAACCCCTGGTGAATTCTCACTAGTAAAGGCATAACTTGCAATTCACGAAAGTTCTTTGGATGCAAGATGTATATGAAAAAATAGGGGACATAAGTGTTGGATACTGCAAACCCGGGACCTGATGGTCAGATAATTGGCTAAGTATTGAAAGGGACCGCGGTCGGTCAGGCTCATGGTGTGAAGATATAGATAAAGAAAATCATATTCTAATATGTGAATCTAGGAGGCCGTGATCATAGAGATGCGACTAAATATAGAACCACAAAGGGATAATAGAGGGGGAGAAAAGAGGGAAAATTTAAAGAGATTTTTTATATTTATTCCAATAGTATTCATATTAATATATATTGATATATTATTTCTGGTCTAAATGTAAATCTTCTTCCAATTTGCAGGATCTTGTTCAGTTCGCAAATTTCGTTGAAATCCATAAGCAATAGAAAGAAAAAAAAATGGTGGGCGGTTGGGCTCATGACGGGGCATTCCATCGGAAAAATTGTATATCATGGAACTCTGGGCACTGTTTTCAAGTCGCAAAAGATTCGAAACACAATTTGTAATATCTTTTCCATTACCTAAAAATATATTTTTTTCATGTTTTTGGACAAGTTCTGTAGGGATGGTTAGTCCTCGAGAATTTTTCTTATTAAGGAAGACCTTTGTAGTTGTTGCATGATGGATTTTTAGTATTAAGCCTTTGGTGTTTCATATTTGGAAAGAAGTATGAGGAGGGGCAGAACAAGAAACAAAGACTAGGAATTGGAAATTTCATGAACCCGCCAATGCAAGGATCCAAAATAGGGTGTCAAGGTCTCCCTAGAAGACATGAGGCCCAAATGGTCAAATTGTATCACTCAGAACATTTGAGTGCATAATGTGTAACAAGGAAGAGGGGACGATGTCGGAGTTCGGTAGTCAATTTGTATATGGCAGAGGTACGGGTGCCAAAATTTTTTCTTGGCCAAAACTTAGCCAATTATCTAGCCACTAGGTCCCGGGTTTGCGGTATCCAACACTTATGTCCCAGGACCTAGTGGCCAGATAATTTCCTAAGTTTTGGCCAAGAGAATTTATTTATATTTATTCCAATATTATTCATATTAATATATATTAATATATTATTTTTGGTTCAAATGTGTAATGATCCCAAGCCATTATGCAAGGATCATCACGGTTTTGGTGTCTTTTTAAAACTTTTTCTGGTTGTGGTATTTCGTCAAACACTTTGCTGATCTACTTTTTAGATGTGTTTATATGTGTGCATACTACAAATAAAGGAAAGAGATAGCCATGGAATATATACAAGCCAAAACATCTCAATTCTTCTTTATTCATAAAATAGAGAAACCTGCTACAATGAAGATGCCGATCTGGAATGCTCAACAAATGGCCAAGAAGATAGACAATAGATAATAGATGATACAAAATGCTCTCACTAATACTTAAGATGCCTTCAAAGGCTGAATAAGAAATGAAGATCAATACAAGCAGATCTGAATGCCAAACTCTCCAGCTAAAGAATGCCATGCTCCAATAGAAGGCTGAAACCCTCAATAACTCGGCCCTGCTGCCAAAAGTGTCCAATAACCCTAAGAAATATTCCAACTGATAGATTGGGTGATGGTAAGAACAACCCAGGTTCCCGAATCTCCAAGATCCCTCTAAATCTCTATAGATCTGAAATCCCCCACTGAATGGTGTGCCCCACTTGATGACTGAAGCCCTAGATAATTCATCCCTGCTGAAGGAGGCCTCCAAATGCTTTGAAACTCTCCAGAAATATACATTGGGACACTGCAAGTCACTAGGTGAAGTCTCAGGGTCAGATCTGAAGTGTAACCCATCCAAACAGACTAGATCTGGATCTCAAAAACACCCTCCTTCTCTTCAATTCACGCCACTGCTCAAGAAATAATATGAGCCATAAAATTATCTCAGAAAGCACTAGATTTGATGTCCAAGGCCCTGTAATGAAAACCCAAGTGATAGAATCCTCAAAGGCCCTGCCAATCTCCTAGAGCGAATCTCTCTCCAAAGATGGTGCAACCCCCTTGCTGGAAACCCCCAATGGTGCACCCTCCTCCTCTTCCTATGCCTGTGGTTGTGTACAACCTCCTGCACTGATGTAGATATGACTAGAATGGTTTGGGAGAGTATTGCATCTCCGAGACCAATCTTGGGACAAGCTAGGTGGAATCTTTCACCACTGAATCGTCCTCTAGGGTTTGTTAAGTCAAAACCCTCAAAACCCCCAAGAGATGGGCTTACTAGCTAAAGCCAGATATCAAACTGATAAACATACATGAATGAATGAGAAGAGGCCCTTGCCTTTCCTTTATACTTTTGTCTCACCTTGTCCCTCCAAAGTGACTTTCATTTTATTAATATTTAATTAATTAATTAGATCACTTTAATTAATTAATTAACCTTTTTACCTTTGAAAAGCTCTTTATCTCTCCTTGTGGCTTCCCTGGCCACTGAAAGTCACTTCTAGCCATCCCATCCTATAGTGTTGCTCCTCTTGATTCCAATGAGCTATTAAACTGAGAGGTTCCTCCAAGTAATGTGCCCAAAATGACCTCTTTAGTGAATTCCATTGACTTATAGCTCAAAATAGTCAAAATCATGGAAATCGTCAGAATGAAATGAAACCAAAGACAACCTGTGAAAAATGGCTCATAATGGTGGAATATTATGATGAATGCAAGCTAGACCCCACAATGCCTCTCAAATACCCCTGTACTCGCTATAACATCCATCTGGCCATTCTAGTCATCATAACTCTCTACACTGGGATAATGTCCCAAAGTGGGGACATTACAGTCCTCCCTGGTAGAAAATTGCTTGTCCTCAAGAAATACCCAAATCCCTCCAAGGAAAATACCAGGATCCCATGTCCACCTGTGGGGTACACAATAGAACCCATCAAAATATGAACAATAGTATACTCCACCCCCTGGATCCCATATCAGGAAGTGAACTACAATACTCTACTAAGCATAGTCCTGAAAGATATCAACCCTGTGAACCTCCTACACATGACACATGGACTCATCTTGGAATGATTCCATCCTCCAAATCTCTACCAAGATCCACATGGCCTCCATCAACTGCACATGCTGATGTCCGACCGAGGTGATGCAATACCTCCGTGAGGCACCCGCAAGCGATGCGCTCCTCTCAACACTGAAGATCAATGGAAAGTTAGAATAACTTTCCCCTGTAATGGTCCACTCTCCCCTGTCAGTCAATGAACTGCTCAATCCTGTAATCCCTGGGTCCCATGCTAACCTCTGTCGAAGATCCTCATGCTGACACTGCACTACTCTGACCCTGAATGTTAGCCCCCTGCATACATCCTGAATCCTCCTCTCCTGGGTCCTCCAGCTAAAATACCTATGACCATTGGACCTACTATCCAGAAACTATATAAGTAAAGACATCTCTATAGAGGAAGTACCCATCCAAACATATCCATGCCCTATCATGATGATCACGAGGGAGGAAAGGTCTCACCCCACAGGACAAGTACCTGCAGGCTCCCTCCAAACCAACCCAAGGTGGAGTGTGTGGCTCTCTGGTGCTACCTGGGTCGTCATGTAGTGAAACATCCTGCGAACCAAGTGAACTCCCAAATCCCATGGAAAACTTGAAAGTTTATCACTTCCAGTCTTTGCTAGCTGCTCATGTGCTAGACCGATCACTGTCGGAAGCCCACTACACTCATCTGTCATCACCTGGTCTATGATGCTCACCATCAAACACCAAGTCTCCACTGTCTGTCTAGCATGGTCCACCTCTGACCTACTGTATGCCGTAAAAGTACTACTATCATATAGTCTCGACCTACTCACTCTCCATGCCCCCAGCCACGACCTATCCCTCCTCAGCTGTCTATGATAAAAGTGTCAAGACAGGCTAATAGAAACATCTGCAATTGACTGTAGGACTGGAAGGTGTCACATGCTTTGGTCAATCCCAAGGATTCGACTAGAAGCTCTTCCATCGGTATCCATGATAGATGCTCTCCTGTGGTCATCACCGAGTCCCAACCATCCAATCCAACTAGAAGTAACTAATCCTACTGTTTCTCAACCATCCTCCAATTGTCATCTCCCATGCAACTACTGATGTGGTGAAGGTGATCTCTCATAACTAGGTGCTGCTCCAAAAGAGTGACATTTGCATGCTCCCCTAGGTGTGTCTCCTCCTTGCAAGGCACTAGATCCTTCTGAATCCCACCATACATCTCAGCATGTACCTGTGAGCTATCACTCATCACTGTATGCTTCGACATACTCCTGTCATCTCCCGTAGACTCATGTTGCATCATAGATCCTAGGCATACTGCTGGATCAACCCCTACATGGAGGTCAACCGCTCTCGGAGCACAAAGGGAAGTGTCCTCCATCAACTGGTGCTCCTCTACTAGATCATCAACACCCTCTATCAATGTGACTGACTGATACATCTGGGTATCCACTAAGACAGATGAAGTGGATCTCTAATGGATCTCCTTAAGAGACTCATCTGTCCTAGACTCTGATTCTTGAAGGGTGGTCTGTGTGCCTCTCAAGAATCCTTGAGTGCTCTCCAACTCTTGAGTGAGTCTGTCCATATCCAACTCCTACTCCCTCAGAGTCTCATGATACATCTCACCAACCCTCAATAGATAATTCCTGTTTGTCAACAACTTCTAGTAATCAATCCTCATCACAGATACTCTCTCCCGGAGAGTGTGAAAACCATCCATGGAAAATCCTCCATCTGAGCTACCCTGTGCCACTGATGCTCTCCAATAGTAATCTGCCATCATTACATGCATGTCATCAATACATCTAGTGGCTTCCATGATCATAGTGTTGACGGGCGAAACTGACCGTCCGTCAAATGGGAGAGTGGAACCGGTCCGGGGTTGTCTAAATAACCCAAGCTGTTTGGTATGGACCACCCTGACGAGTTTAACGGCTCCGTTGGCCACTCTAAGGTCTCGTAAGGAAACCGAAGAGAAAAGTGATTTAAGCTAAATGATCTAAACTAAGGAAACTAGAAACTAATAAAACAACTAAAACAAACAAACTAACTAAATAAAAGGGATTAAACTAAAACTAAAGGAAACTAGAAACTAATAAAACAACTAAAACTAACTATACTAATCTAACTACAAATTACTAACTACTTATATACACACAAACTACTAACTATGATCATAATAACTCAAATCAACTACTTAATTGTCACCTGCAATCATTCTTTATTCACAAATATACAATATGGACAGATTACAGATTTAATTAAAACCTGCAAAAATCATATGTTCGCTTCCCTAAGACAGCCAAGGATCTATTTTTGTGTTTTTTATATTTTGTAAAACAGAAAGGAAACTAACTGCAATTAAATAATCTAATCTAAATCTAACTAAACTACTA